>ML780120.1:503925-526480 GCA_009831015.1 Picea engelmannii
CCTACGGGGAAACTGCCTAACCACTCATCTAATACCGCCCACCCACCTTGTGACACATCACACCCCATTACCCTGTCACATGTCACATTCTTTGTAACCATTGGCCATTTAATACCCACCACGTCACACCCATATAACTGTTGGCCAATCAATTCCATCCCCCATGACCGTTACCCGTCCAACTCACCACCCATGCCATAACGGACACCCCCCTACACCGTTTAACTCCATTTTTTCTCCATTCCTTCACTGTTTACTGATCCAGACACAATTGACACAACCATTTCCTATTTTCAATCTAATTTCCACTAGGTACACCATCGACAAGCACCATCAAACCGGGTAATCACAGTCAACACCATTTAATGTCTTCATATCTTCATTTAATTATGGCACCCAAATCCAAATCCGTTGAAACAAAAGAAAACTCGTTTATTCCTCCTCCCATCAACTTGGATCACGTTCCCCTAGCCGATAAACATTACCGAGTTGCAGAGACGAAGAGTGAATTCAATTGCTTTGAATCACACTTTTGGCTTAATGATCTTTTCCTAGACTAGAGTGACTAGATCGGACTCTGGGAGTCTAATCTGCCACTGTACATGTTTCCCCGGACCTATCACTTCCCTAAGTTCACCCTCAAGTGTCAATCCCATTACCTTCTCCGCCAAAGGGCCATCGTGTCTTCATCTCGTGAAACACTGTTCACCATCACCCCTGAAACAATAAACTAGATTATGCAAATACCTAGAACGAATTCTGCCAATCCCTTCTCCATTGAAATTCTGAATCAACTCTATTAGAAAATTTACTTTCCTCCAAGAGCCCAGATATTTGAAATCTTCTTACCAGAAGACATGCAGTTTCCTAAAAAGAACCCTCCCTTTCCTTCTTCCATCTTCTCAGTCAAAGGAAACCAAATCATTTCCACCCTATGTTGCCTGCTAAGATATTATTCTGATGAATGGGTAGATGAGCCCATTTTGGGTTTTCTGTCCATTTTCCACACAGAAGAAAAAGATACAACTCAATTTAATTACAGTCAGTTTCTGGATGACATTATACATGAATAGATTTTCAAGTTCTCCTCAGAGGGAATGTTTAGGTACTCTTCCAAGCAGACATATTCTTTTGTGCTTTTCAGAAATTGGATCAAAATGGGCACCCTCAACCAATGACTTCTTGGACATCACTAGTAAGGAAAAACTCATCCGAGTTCATTTTCAAACACTTCATCAATCAATTTTACCATCCAGTGGTGTGCATGCTCAACAACAAAATGGAACCAAGGATAAATGAGGAGGTCCAGAGAATTCTCCACCTGTCAAACTTAGCCAAAACAGGGGACTAGTATCTTTACCAGAACCATACCGAAATCATAGTTTATGGGTGTGAATTACCTCCATACAAGATTCCAAAATACCTTCATGTCAGAATATTTGCCTTGGAATACATCAAACATATGATAAACTCTAATGACATTCACTTTGTGTCATTTAAGAAGAAGCAGTAGCTCGGGATCAAGAGCCAAATTGGTTCTTTCATATGTAACAACATAGATTCAGGAGAAGAAGCCAACAATCTCTTGAAATAAATGAACTTCAATATGAGTTTCCCATGGAATTATGACCCCTTTGGAATCATATTGGAAACCAGGCTCAAACATAAGACTTCTCCTTATGCTCATGTGCCAAAACCAAAGGTAGAAAAGTTCATGAATCATACAGATTGGCAGGAAAATACGCTGTTGGAGATAGAAGAGAAGCCTTCACCTGCCAACATTTCACATACCAGCACTCCTCAATTGCAAGAAGAAAAAAATGCAAGGAAAGATATTGCACCTTCAGTCACAAAGGTGACAGCTGAAGACTTCCAGACTAGTCACACACCAGACAGACTCAGAGAAGAAGAAACATGGTCCACTATAGTTATGGAGGGACCACATTCATCATTCTTCTCAGGAAGCCAACACATAGTGTCTACATCCTCATCCAAGAAGAAAACAGACACTATACTATCAGTTTAATCCTCTCAAGAGCAAACAAGATCAATCATTTTTGACAAATACAAGATGATCAAGCAGAAGAATGAAATTATGAACAACAACACATATGCTCAATTTTGGAAGTAGACATCCACACCTCAACAGAGATTACAATCAACCTTTGACATAGAGAATGGAAGGATTCACATGGCATTCTTACAATCACAGGTCCCTCATCCCAAGACAACCTCTTATTAAAAGAAATAATCATTTTAATTTGATGTGAAAGAGATTCATCCAGCAGATCAAATGGACATGCATAGGAAAATAGGGGAGATGATATTCTCCAACTTGAAAAATACATCACTAACTGCTACAAAATTGTAGGTTTCCTTAAACAATGGCCAATCTCAGTTGAAGCTAGAAAAGATATCCTCTCTAGCCAAGGATAGTAAAATCAAATCCCTAGAGGAACTAGTATTGAATATCGTTTATGATCCATCTAATGTCAAGGTAGTCAAGGAAATATTGAAGAAGAAAAATGGTGACATAACATCTCTGAGAAAAAAATTGAAAATTCCAGCCACTGAAGATTCAAAAGAAAAGAAAATGACTGAGAGTGAAGGTCAGAAGGAAGAGATGTTGAAATTGATAATGGAGCAGAATGCACAGATAAAGGAGATGGACGTTGAGCTAGATAAGTTGGTTAAATATAAATAGAAAAGTGTGCAAATGGTTGTTATCCCCCTGGATGTGGTTCCTCTCACAAGAGTTAATACAACAACATCCACAACAACAGAGATTCCATCAGCCATTCCAGTCAAAGTTCCAAATGTTTCTAAGAAGTTGGTGAAGATAATGGAGGACATGACCCTGCAAGGGGAAGAAATCAAAATATTGAAAGAAGAGGTAAAAAACCTCCAAAATATAAAATCCATGTTCCAGGCCAGCGATAACAAATAGATGCATAAATCACAAAGACTCAGTCAAGAAATATAGAAGCTGCAGAAACAGATTGACATGGATAAAACATTATTTGAGGCCAAGGAAAACATCTAGATGGACATCAAAAAGTCAATGGCAGAGATATGGCCATTCATACAAAAAAAAAAATTGAACAACATGAACTAGTATAGAGAGACAGACAAGCAATTGAAAAGATAAGGGAAGAATTAGGAGAGAGGCCTACAAAGGCCACCGAAATCATCAGATTCTTAAACTCCAAGACCAAAGAGGAGTTAGAGGCATTGGAAATTGAAGACAGGACAAAGACCATCCTTGAGGTCAAGAAGGTTTTGAACAAGAAAGGATTGATGCTGAAACTAGAGGATAATGCTCAGATGATCGACATTGGAGTGCAGATATTTTTTAGCAAGGTTGACACACTGCACAAGAAGGGACTTCCAGGACTACTAGTGATAAATGATAATCTCATCAATCTGTCATACTACAAGCAGAAGATCAACACAATGGAAAAGGATGGGTCAAATTCGCAGGTATACAAGGAATAATCACTGACAAGGATTTCTTAGAAACTTTGCAGTTGGAACTGAGCATCCAACATGAGATAAAATACATTTTCATCACAAAGCCTACTTTTGCCAAGTACACTGAAATGGATGAAATATACAAACAGTTGCTCAAGGTTTCCATCCTGAGTTAAAAGAGATGGGAATGCATGTGTTCTTTACTTGAGTAAAGGTGAGGTGGAATTCCAAGTCAGCAAGAAGAACACATTCAAGTCAAAGTGATGAATCATCAACTACTTCCCCCAAAATCAGCACCAAGGATTCGAATAGATCACCAACATTCCTATTATTTTGTAATTTGTAATCTAGGTAGTTAGATTTTTCCTCCACCATGTCATAGCCATTAATGACAAGATCAGATGTAACTATTGTATAAATACTTCTCATTTCTAATTATTGAGTGTTGATTTTTGTGCCCAAGGAGCTATCTGTGTAATTTTTTTAAAAGGATTGACTAGTAATAAAAAGGTTATTCACAGGATTCTTGCGTTTGAATGTTGGTGATGTTTATATTTCTCTGTAATCATTATGTTTTATGTTTATAATCATTAAAAGGGAGTTTATGAATAGAATTTGCCTCATGCACTCTGTTTCTGGTCTTTTAGTGATCTACATGTTATTCATCTGATATTAAGTAAAGAAATTCTTAACTGCTTCTTTGTTTGGTTAATTTTCTCACATGTTCTGTCTTTTTCATTCCACTTAATTCTAAAAGATCCAATGGTCTCACTATCTCTCTCTGTGAAGGAATCTCATAAAAGTTGTCTCTGATCCTAATCTTTAATACCGACCCCATAGCCCAATGGAATTTTAAAGCACATTATCAACCAACTCTTATAAACAAATGAACAAACTCAAATTATTTTAAATAGCCTAATATCTAAAACTCAAACAACTATAAATCATACAGAGAGATCCCTCTCTGAAACTGGCAGGGATAGATCCTAGTTTCAAAAGTGGTTTTGTTAAGTTACCTTTGTCAATTTCTTCTTCCCTTGAAAACCTCTGGGAATTACAGTGTGCTAACATAGTGGCGACCATACTGGAGAATTGAACAAATTTTACAAACCTTATAAATTTTCTTCTCTAGATAAGAAAACTTTATTTCTAAACAATCAAAGATCTAACTTTCAAGAGATAAATGTTTAGAGGTTTTTGAAATTTGTACATATTAAATTAGATTTCTTAAAGTTTAAGTTCTGGCTCCAAAAATAATTCACACTAGATCTCGCCCTAATCCAGAACCTGTAAAAATAGTAGATAACCCCAAAAAATTAATCAGAAAAAGAAACACAACAGAAGGAAAAGGGAGTAGCAATCTTCTTCTTAGGGCCACTTATCTTCCTAAGAAGCTTATCACAATCCAGGATATCTAGTTTGACCTACCTTTTGAGCATAGTCTTTTCATAACCAAATCTGTTAGCTTTGTGGATGAAATAGTATTAGATCAAACCATCCTTCAACCTAAAACCCATGAAAGACTCTCTCCTAGAACAAACTTTGATCAACGAATCCTTCAAGAGTTTGAGAAACTACAAGATCTAGCATCAAATCTTGATCAAGATCTGTATAAATCCCATTTTCAACAATCTATTGAGATTTCTGCCATATCTATTGTTGTAGCTTCTGTCAATCCTCAAGCATCACAGTATATGCCTCACAGCCATGTTTCCTCCACATCATCTGTCACTTCTCCACCAATCATACAAGTTGTCATCCAACCTCCTCCACCAATCATGGAAGAAAGATATTCTCCCCTGGTGTTATATTCTCCCTTACATAACATGCCCCAGGATTATTAAACCAAGATTCCTCAGTTTGATGGTACTAGAGACCTTAACGCACAACAACACATGGATAAAATGAATGATTTATTATATTTATAAGAAGTTGATGAGGCAGATGTCCAAATGAGACTCTTTGCATAAAGTTTAACTGGTGATGTTAATAAATGGTTCAAAGCATTACCTACTGCTAGTATTGTTGATATTGCTTCTTTTCATCAAAATTTTCTCAATAGATGGGAGGTAAATAAAAACCCTCTCCAAATTTTATATGAATATGAAAATATCAGAAGAAACCAAGGGGAAACTATATAGGACTATTGCATACATTTAAATAATATCTATAATGCAATTCTTGCTGATATCAAACCTCCTCAAGGCATGGACTTGATTAAGTTCCCTGATGGTTTTGATCCTGACATGTCCTACCAATTAAGAGAAATAAAATATTCCACTCTCTAAGATATGTAGAAAAGTGTTGTAAGTGTTGAAGCAAACCTATTAGCTAGGAGATCCAGGAAAAGAACATAGAGGAGAGTCACAATCAAGGAAGAACCTTCCACTTCCACTACAGATGCTAAAATAGATTCCTTGGTTAGACCAATGGAGAGAATGATGGAGATATTGGAAATCAATGATAGTAACCCACCTAGAGAGAATCAACCTGCCCCTAAAATTCGAAAGCCCAACTTCAGGATAAATCCTCCCCAGATCAGGAAAAGAGAGCCGAGAGAACAATGAGAATAGAGAGGTCTTGATCAACAGAGAAGGCCACCCTTTCAGGAAAACTATGTTGATGATGGGGAAGAAACCATAGAGGGACTAGACGACATTCACATAGATATTATGGGGGTTAATGACAATGATTCCATTTTTATCACTCAAGAAGAACAAGAACTTTTTATTCTTTCACAGACCAAGGTAGATGAGGAAGATTCAGAACATAAAGCCTTTGAAAATTACATAATGGAAGTCCACAGTAAATACAACTTAAGAAGTAAAAATCCTAATGACAACCCAACTATGAAAGTTTATGAAACTAAGAAAACATCAGATACTCTGGCCAAGAAATTTCCTGAAAAGAAAAACTCATAGACCCCTCCAAAAAGAACACCTGATTCTATACCAAGAACAACTCAAACTGAGGTTCCATCCACAAGTCAACCTAGCACTTCTGCACAGAAAAATGTGGTTGATAAATCAGATTTTTAGAGTCAAAGTAGAACTCCTACCACATTCAGCCTGGAAAGTGAATTGGACAAACTAAAAATACCTATTCCTTTGTCATAAATGATGAACAAGAATGCTTATATATCACAAGTGATCAAATCCTTGAACATAGAACCAGGAGTAGGTACAGACACTATGAAAATTTTTGATGATCAGCCATAGCTATTGTTTGGTCCTGAGGTTGAGGGACAAAGTGAAAATGGTTATTTCCCTCCTTTCTACATCAGTTTAAATATCTATGATAAGACATTACACAATTCCATGTTGGATTTTGGTGCTTCTCACAATCTTATGCCCAAGGATGTGATGGAGAAATTAGGGCTTGATATCACAAGGCATTACAATGACTTATACTCCTTTGATTCAAGCAAAGTTAAATGCATAGGTCTGATCAAAGACTTATATATTACCTTGGCACAAATTATAGCCAAAAACATGGTAATGGATATTGTTGTTGAAGATATTCCTCCAAAGTATGGTATGTTATTATCTCGATCATGGGGTGCCAAGTTAAAGGGTACCTTACAGCTAGACATGTCTTATGCCACCATTCATATTTTTGGTCAACAGAGAATATTGTACAGAGAGACTCTGATGAAATACATGGTCAAAAGTCAAGAGAAACCACATAACTATCCTTTATACTTAGTTCATTCTAATTTGGACTCCTTCATTTTATACAATGATGGTGACATGGATAGTCAAATTGCACAGTTGGAAGATGATGTATGTAACCTGGAGGAAGGTAAAGCAATCCCCGAGGAAAGTGAAACAATGACAATACAAATTCATGAACCAACAAAACCTCTCTAGAGTTTAGATTTCATTGGAGCTACCAGTAAAGAAGGATCTGGAGCTGGGGTGTGGGTGCATAATCATAAAGCAAGGTATTTAGATATCCATTCTTATAAATTAAATTTCCAATGCACCAATAACATAGATTAGTATGAAGCATTGATGCTTGGCCTGAAATTGTTGAAGAAGCTTGGTGCCAAAAGAATTATGGTAAGAGGTGATTATGAACTTATCATTAACCATATTAAAGGTGAGTATTCTTCCAAACACCCTAGACTCAGAGCTTACAGAAACGTTGTGTTGGAGTTTTTGCAATATTTTATTGAAATTGACTTGCAGATGATTCCCAGAGGCCAAAACATACTTGTAGATGGATTGGCTACTTCGAAAACCACTTGTAAAATAACTTTCCATCCAACTCGCCAATACACAGTAGAGGTGAAGCGCAAACCTACTGTCCCAGACAATATCAAGTGCTAGAAAGTGTTTGGTAATGATGAGCAGATTGATGATTTCCTGTAGTCCAAAAATGATTTTGAGTGTGAAAACATTGATGTAGATAGTGATAATGATACTGTAAATAAATTAGATTCAAAAGAAATAAATGAAAATGAAGAAAATTCAGTTTTTTTGCAATTAAAAGATAATATCCTACCTAGAGGGTTAGTCCCACTTGAAGAGCTATTTGATTTCAATGATGTAGCCAAAAATCCAAAAATTGAACCTACTGGGAAAGATGTTGAGGAATGCAACATAGGAACAAATAAGGAACCTAAAATGATCAAATTATCCAAATCTTTACCTCCTGAGCAAAAGCAAAAATATATTGAACTATTTAAATAATTTGTAGATGTTTTTTCTTGGAGCTATGAAGATTTGAAATCTTATGACACCAGTATCATACAACAAAAAATCCCTATAAAAGAATATCATAATCCTTTCAAGCAGAAACTTAGGATAATTAACCCCAAGTTGATGCCCCTAATTGAAAAGGAAATTAAGAAAATGTATGATGCTAAAATCATTGTTCCTCTAAGGTTCTCAAAATGGGTTTCTAACCTAGTTCCTAATAGAAAGAAGAGTGGAGAAATCAGGCTTTACATTGATTTTGGGAACCTCAACAAGGTCTCACTTAAAGATAACTATCCTCTGCCAAAAATGGATCATATCTTACAAAAGGCAGTTGGATCTAGTAGAATATCATTATTAGATGGTTTTTCTCGCTATAACCAAGTCCTTGTCCACCCTGATGACCAAGAGAAAATAACGTTCACTACACCATGGGGTACTTTCATGTATGTGAAAATTCCCTTTGGTTTAATGAATGTTGGTGCCACATTTCAAAGAGAAATGGACATTGCTTTTGTGGATGAACTTGGGAGATTTATTGTTATATACTTGGATGATGTAATTGTCTATTCAAAAACTGATGAAGAACATTTACAACACCTTAGGAAAGTTTTTGAAAAGTGCAGAAAATTTGGAATCTCATTAAATCCTAAGAAAACATTGTTTGGTCTAGAACAGGAAAATATGCTAGGACACATTATATATAAAGATGGGATCAAAATAGACCCTAGCAGGATTGTGTCCATCTAGAAGATAGACCATCCAAGAAACATCAAGGAATTAAAATCATTCATAGGGAAAATAAACTTTCTGAGGAGATTTATCCCTAATTTACCAAAACTTCACAGAAACATCACAAACATGCTTAAAAAATATACAAAAATGAAATGGAACACATAAGCTAAGCAGTCCTTCAATCAAGTGAAACTGGCATTGACACAAGCCCCTATACTAATCAGTCTTGATTATACTAAAGATTTCTACTTATTCTCTTTTGCTTCTGAACACACCATTGCAGCAGTCCTTTTGCAGAAAAACAGTGAAGCCCATGAACAACCTATAGCATTTTTCAGAATATCACTGAGAGATGTTGCATTGAACTACAACATCATGGAGAAACAAGACTTTGCCTTGGTAAAAGCAATTAAGGATTTCAAAGTATACATTCTCCATTCACATATCATTTCTTATGTTCCTAATATAGTGGTGAAAGATATTCTGACTCAAGATAACCCAAATGGCAGAAGAGGTAAATGGATTGTTGTGATCCTTGAGTACGATATATAGATCAAACCAACCAAGTTGATCAAGGGTCAAGGTTTAGTCAAACTGATGGTTGAATCAAATTTTCATTATTTAGATATAAACTTTATAGTTGTAGTTGATGAACAAGGAGATCAGGCGACTCCACCTGTCAAAGAGGTATTCTCAAATTCTCCATGGTACACAAACCTTATCTTTGTCTTACATAATTTACAAGCTCCTCCTTGTTTGACAAAAACTAAAGCTAGATTTTTAAAACTTAAATCTTTGAAATATTGCATTTTGAATGGAAATATTTACTGGAAATATGTTGGAGGAATTTTACTGAATTTTTTATTGAAATATGAAGCTGACAAAGCTTTGCAGGAGTTCCATGAAGGGGATTATGGCGGGCATTTAAATTGGAAGACTACTACTAACAAAATTCTTAGAGTTGGTTTTTATTGGCCCACCTTGTTTGCAGATGTCCATAAAAAGGTAACATCCTGTCACAAGTGCCAGATCTTTGAAGGAAAAAGGAAACTTTTTCCTTTACTCTTGAAGCCTATTTTGGTTGAAGCTCCTTTTCAACAATGGGGTTTGAATTTTATTGGAGAGATTCACCCACCTTCGCCAGGCTAGCACAAGTGGATCCTTACAGCTACTCACTACTTCATCAAGTCTATTGAAGTTGTACCCTCGAAGCAATCCATTGATGTTGTGATTATAAAATTCTTGGAAAATAACATTCTTTCTTGATTTGGATGTTCCAAGAAGATTATCGCTGATAATGCAACAACTTTTAGATAAAAAAAAGATGATAGAATTTTGTAGTAAGTATCATATCACTTTAGGACACTCTACAACCTATTACCTCGGGGTAATGGATTGGCAGAGTCTTTTAATAAAATTTTGGTAAATATCATCAAGAAGATGTTGCAAGAAAATAAGAAGTCTTGGCACAACAAGTTGGTACATGCACTTTGGGCAAACAGGTTGACTACAAAGAGGTCAATTGGTATGTCCCCGTATCATTTGGTGTATGGAACGGATGATGTGTTTCCCACCTCTTTGGGTGTCCCTATTATGAAGTTGCTACAATCAGTACAGGTAAAACCTAATGACATCCAAAGAAGGATAAACCAAATGATACAGTTGCAACATTTTAGAGAGGAAGTTTATAACCAAACTTAGGTAATTCAAGAGAGCATCAAGAAAATCTATGACAGAAGAACCAAGGATGATGATTTCAAATTGGGTGATGTAGTACTGAAATGGAATTCAAGAAATTAAGACAAGGGCAAACATGAATGTTCAACAATTTATGGAAAGGCCCTTTCATAATCCGGGCTTACAGAGGAAACAATGAATTTCTAATCAAGGACATGGATGGAGCAGATCTGCCAGGAGGACCTATCAATGGTAGAATTCTAAAACATTATGTTCCACCAGAATGAAGACCTTTTTCACTCATCTCATTGTACAAACCATTTTTAATTTTATGTCATGTGTGGGCAATTTTTATCATATGGTTGAATCCCAAAGAGAAGGCCCTAAGCCATTGATCAAGACCACCATATTTACAGTTAAAATAAAGCAAATTAGGATGCAGAAAAAGCACTGGAGAAGAAGTTTCAAGGCAGCAGGTAGATGGTTCTTGGCACCTCACAAGGAGAGCACCATCCCCAAGTGGAGTCACTGTTATAAACCTATATTTCATAGGATCACCTGGTGATTAGAATCTCTTCCTCTAGTTGTGTTGTATTGTAAATAATATTTTATTCGGCAAATAATTTACAAAAGAAAAGAAAAAATCAAAATCAAAAGAGGGTATAAGAAACAAAAAGACAAAAAGATAAAACCCCATTAAATAAAATTGGTTTGATACATATTGTCTAATGATGATCAAACCCTTTAAATTTATGTTGATAGGATAGTGAATAAATTTGGCCAAACAGTCTAATCTTGGCCAAATTAGATAGGTTAGTGAATAAGTTTGGTCAAACAGCCTAAGCTTGGCCAAATATCTTAGGTTAGAGTAATTATTGACCCAACAATTTAAAATGGTTTAATGTGTTAGGTAATTAGATTAGGAACTAGGTTAGCATGTTTTATCTCAATAAAAGTTTGCAAACAATTGATTAAATGCCTTGTATTTGAGTTAAATTGATGTGTTTTTGACCCGTTGGTGAAAAAATTTAAAAAGGGGGGAGCTAGCATTACCCACAATATATTTTTATCCTAAGTTATATCGAGATTTGACATTTTGGCGCTTTGTGGCTAAAGGGCCCACAAATCTCAGCGATTGATCAAGTTGTGCTCATATCAATGACCAACAGTGAATATCGGACCCCTCAAACTTTATTCCTTTAACGGTGGGGGGAGAGGGGGGTTCTAGGAGAGCGTTTTTTCCAGCATGGCCCCCCCCCCCCCTCTCATTTCCTCTTACCTCCTACCCCCCCTCTGGGGAAACCGCCTAACCACTCATCCGATACCTCCCACCTACCCTGTCACACGTCACACCCCACTACCCTATCACACGTTGCATTCTTTATACATGTTGGTCATTTAATACCCACCACATCACACCCATCTCCCCGTTGGCCAATCAATGCCATCCCCCATGACTTTAACCCATCCAAATCACCACCCATGCCATAACGAACACCCCCCTACACCGTTTAACTCTGGTTTTTTTTTCATTCCTGCATTGTTCACTAATCCAGACACAGTTGATACTTCCATTTCATGTTTTCAAGCTAATCGCCACTAGGCACATTGTCGACAAGCGCCATTAAACCGGGTAATCATAGTCAACACTGTTTTATGTCTTCAAATCTCCATTTAATTATGGCGCCCAAATCCAAATCCGTTGAAATAGAATAAAACTTGTTTTTTCCTCCTCCCGTCGACCTAGATCACATTCCCCTGGACGATAAACATTACAGAGTTGCAGAGCCGAAGTGTGAATTTGATTTCTTTGAATTACACTTCTGGCTTAAAGATATTTTCCTAGACCAGAGTGACGAGATCGAACTTTGAGAGTCTAATATGCCACTGTACATGTTTCCCCAGACCTATCACTTCCATGAGTTCTCCCTGAAGTGGAAATCCCATTACCTTCCCATCCAAAGGGCCATCGTGTCTTCATATGGTGAAACTATGTTCACCATCACCCCTGAAACAATAAACCAAATGATGAAAATACCCAGAACTGATTCTTCCAGCCCCTTCTCCATTGAAATTCTGACTGAACTCTATCAGAAACTTTCCTTTCCTCAAACATCCTAGATATTTGAAATCTTCTTACCGGAAGACGCATATTTGCCTAAAAATAACCCTCCCTATCCTTCTTCCATCTTCTCAGTCAAAGGAAACCAAATCATTTCCACCCTATGTTGTCTCCTAGGATATTATTCTCATGAATGGGTATATTAACCCATTTTG
This sequence comes from Picea engelmannii, assembly GCA_009831015.1. Lineage (NCBI taxonomy): Eukaryota > Viridiplantae > Streptophyta > Pinopsida > Pinales > Pinaceae > Picea > Picea engelmannii. The sequence continues at coordinate 516,786 of ML780120.1, forward strand.
GGTTTTCTGTCCATTTTCCACATAGAACAAAAAGATGCAACTCAATTAAATTACAGTCAGTTTCTTGTTGACATTATACATGAACAACTTTTCAAGTTCTCCACAGAGGTAATGTTCAAGTACTCTTCAGTGTTGGTGTACCTGTTCCTTTTCTTCCAAGCAGACATGTTCTCTTGTACTTTTCAGAAATTGGATCAAAATGAGAACCCTCAACCAGTGACTTCTTGGACATCACTAGTAAAGAAAAACTCACCCAAGTTTAGTTTCAAGCACTTCATTGATCAGTTTTACCATCTAGTGGTGTGCATGCTCAGCAGTAGAATGGAACCAAGGATAAATGAGGAGGTCCAAATAATTCTTCACCTATCAGACTTAGCCAAAACAAGGGACTGGTATCTTTACCACAACCATACCGAAATCAGAGTTTATGGGTGTGAATTACCTCCATAAAATATTCCAAAATACCTTCTTGTCAGAATATTTGTCTTAGAATACATCAGACAGATGATCAACTCTGATGGCATTCACTTCATGTCATTTAAGAAGAAGCAGTAGCTCAGGATCAAGATCCAAATTGGTTCTTTCATATGTAACAACGGAGCTGCAGGAGAAGAAGCCAACAATCTCTTGAAAGAAATGAACTTCAATCTAAGTTTCCCATGGAATTATGACCCCTTTGGCATCATATTGGAAACCAGGCTCAAATAGAATAATTCTCCTTATGCTCATGTGCCAAAACCAGTGGTAGAAAAGTTCATGAATAAGACAGATTGGCAGGAAAATACTTTGTTGGAGACATCAAAGCAGCCTTCACCTGCCAACATTTTACATACTAGCACTCCTCAAGTGCAAGTAGAAAAAAGAGCCAGGAAAGAGATTCCACCTTCATTCATAGAGGTGTCAGCTAAAGATTTCCAAGTTTACAGAAAGAGGAACAAGACTAGTCACACACCAGACAGGCTCAAAGAAGAAGAAACACAGTCCACTATAATTATGGACAGACCACATTCATCAGTCTTCTCAGGCAACCAACACATAGTGTCTACATCCTCATCCAAGAAGCAAACAGACACTACACTGTCAGTTGAATCCTCTCAAGAGAAAACATGATCAAGCATTTTTGACAAATACAATATGATCAAGCAGAAGAATGAAATTTTGAATAGCAACACATATGCTAAATTTTGGAAGTAGACATCCACATCTCAGCACAGATTACTATATTCCTTTGACACAGATAAGGGAAGGATGCACATGGAATTCTTACAAGCACAGGTCACTCATCCCAAGACAACCTCTGATTACAAGAAAGCATCATTTGAATTTGATGTGAAAGAGGTTCATCCAGCAAATCAAATGGACATGCATGGGCAAATAGGGGAAATGATCTTCTCCACATTTACAAATACATCACTGACCGCTGCAAAATTGTAGGCGTCCTTAAACAATGTCCAATCTCAGTTGAATATGGAAAAATATCCTCTCTAGCCAAGGATAATAAAATCAAATCCCTAGAGGAACCGATACTGAAGATCAATAATGATCCATCTAATGTCAAGGTAGCCGAGGAACTGTTGAAGAAGAAAATTTCTGACATAGCATCTCTGAGAAAACAATTGAAACTTCCAGCCACTGAAGATTCACAAGCAAAGGAAATTTTTGAGAGTGAAGCTCAAAAGGAAGATATGTTAAAATTGATAATGGAGAAGAATGCACAGATAAAGGATATGGAGGTTGAGATACATAATTTGGTTAAAGAGAAAGAACAGAGTGTGCATATGGTTGTTATCCCATTGGATGTGGTTCCTCTCATACGAGTTAGTACAAAAACGACCACAACAATAGATATTCCATCAACCATTCCAGTCAAAGTTCCAGATGTTTCTGAGAAGTTGGTGAATTCAATGGAGGACATGACCCTACAAGGGGAAGAAATCAAAAGATTGCAAGAATAGGTAAAAAAACTCCAGAAGCTAAAATCCATGTTCCAGGCCAGCTATAACACAAAGATGCATAAATCACAAAGACTCAGTCAAGAAATAAAGAAGCTGCAGAAAGAGACTATCATGGCTAAAACATTATCTGAGGCCATGAAAAACATCTTGTTGGACATCAACAATTCAATGGAAGATATATGGCCATTCATACAAATTATTTTTGAACAACATGAACTGGTACAGAGAGCCAGACAAGAAATTGAAAAGATAAGGGAAGAATTAGGAGAGAGGCCTATAGAGGCCACCGAACTCATCAGCTTATTAAACTCCAATACCAAAGAGGAGTTAGAGGCATTGGAAATTGAAAGATAGGACATAGACCATCCTTGTGGTCAAGAAGGTTTTGACCAAGAAAGAATTGATGTTGCAACTAGAGGAGAAAGCTCAAATGATGGACATTGGAGTGCAGATATTTTTTAGCAAGGTTGACACACTGCAAAATAAGGGACTTCCAGGACTACTAGTGATAAATGATAAGTTCATCACTATGTCAGACTACAAGTAGAAGATCAACACAGTGGCAATGGATGGGTCTAAATTCGCAGGTATAAAAGGAAGCATAACTGGCAAGGATTTCTTACAAACTTTGCATTTGGATCTGAGCATCCAACATGAGATAAAATACATTTTCATCACAAAGCCTACTTTTTCCAAGTACACTGAAATGGACAAAATATACAGAAACTTGCTAAATGTTTCCATCCCTAGTCAAAAGAGATGGGGAGACCTGTGTTCTTTACTTGAGTAAAGGTGAGGTGGATTTTCAAGTCAGCAAGAAGAAGACAGTCAAGTCAAAGTGATGAATCATCAACTACTTCCCCTAGACTCAACATCAAGGATTCAAATAGATCACCAACATTCCTATTATTTTGTAATTTGTAATCTAGGTAGTTATATTTTTCCTCCACCATATCCTAGTCATTAATGACAAGATCAGATGTAATTGTTGTATAAATACTTCTCACATTGAAGTATTGAGTGTTGATTTTTGTGCCCAAGGAGCTATCTATGTAACTTTTTCAAAAGGATCGACCGGCAATAAAAAGGCTATTCACAGGATTCTTGTGTTTGAATGTTGGTGATGTTTATATTTCTCTGTTAATGCTTATATTTCTCTGTAATCATTATGTTTTCTATTTCTAATCATTAAAAGGAAGTTAATGAACATAATTTTCTTTGTGCACTATGTTTCTAGTCTTTTAGTGATCTACATGTTATTCATCTAATATTAAGTAAAGAAATTCTTAACTGCTTCTTTACTCGGTTGATTTTCTCACCTGTTTTGTCTTTTTCATTCCACTTAATTCTAAAACATACAATGGTCTCACTATCTCTCCCTGTGAAGGAACCTCATAAAATTTGTCTTTGATCCTAATCTCTAATACCGACCCCATAGCCCAATGGAAGTTTAAATCACATCTTCGGCCAACTCTTATAAACAAACAAACAAACTCAGATTATTTTAACTAGCCTAATATATAAAACTCAAACAACTATAAATCATACAGAGAGATCCCTCTTTGAAACTGGCAGGGCTAGATCCCAGTTTCAAAAGTGGTTTTGGTAAGTTACCTTTGTCAATTTCTTCTTCCCTTGAAAACCTATGGGAATTACAGAGTCCTAACAGGAACAATTATGTGACACAGTAAATGTTCATCATCTAAAAAATTTTGGGACAAGCTACATAATCTCTACTTTGATAAGTCTCCCATCACAAAGCCATAGAATGTTGAAGAAGATGCAAGAACAGAACAAGAATAAATATTCTTATCATGTCAGACAAATTCATAAGAAGAATATTGTAAATAAGGCATAGTAGATCTTGAAGTTGAATTAATCAATTCTTTAGATGAATTAATGAAACAAAGGAATAAGAACAAGTCTCTTGAGGAACATTTAGTCAAGAATAATTCTCAAGAAATTTCCAAAGAATCCCAACAGGTCATCATGAATCTAAAAGCTTAGATGGAAGAAGTGAGAAGGATTGAAGAAACATACAAAATTCATATGGAAGATAAGTAGTGTTTGGAATCCAAAATAGTAGCACAAAGAAAGGGAGTACAGAAGAGATAGAATACTTTGACATATCATCTCAAGGAAATATCACAGCTCTTTAACAAACTTCAAGAAAAAATTAGTCAAGAAGAAAGAAGACCTGAAAAGGAAATCATCACTTTGAAGATCCAAGTTGAAGAGGAAAAGAGAATAGAAGAAGTCATGAAGATTCAGATCATGAAGAAAGAAGAAGAGGTTGAGAAGCTTGAAGAAGAAGTTGTCACATTGAGAGTTAAAATCATCAATCCTAACAAGAAGATTGAAGAGAGAGAGAAAAAACCACATCATCAGTAAAGAATAATGAAAAGAAGAACTTTGGGTTTCTAGAAAGGAAGAATGAAGAGAAGGGTGAGATTTATGCAAAAGTACTCAAAGGAAGGAATCATGGTTAGAAAGAAGCAAAGAAGAATGAGTATAATAGAGATACATATTCAACAATACCTCCCACTTTCAAACAACAAAGAAGTTTCATTCATTGTGAAGGAAATATTAGAAGAGAAGATCATGATCAACCAAGGCATGAATTCAAAAGGACTACACAACAAAGAAGATAATTCACTCCCAGGTATGCAAATTTCTTTTATGGTCATTTTTTTACTTGTACTAACTTTGGATATAAAGTTGTATATTTCATGTCTTATGGAAGAAATGTTTATCTTGCTCCACATAACATCGAATATTACAAATGCCACAATTATGGTCACATAGCTCGTGATTATAGAAGCATGATGGATAATTCTATGAAAGAGAACACTCATATGAGGTATAAGAAAGTTTGGAAAAGAAAAAAAGAACAGGTAAAATAAGAATAGATGAATGAAGGACACCCAGAAGTCATACTTTCAATATTGGCAATAATATGAGATAAGAAAAATATTCAGGCAAAAAAGAAGATGTTAGATACAGGAAGGTTTGGAGAAGAAATGGAAAACAAGAAGAACATGTGAATAAATAACATGTCCCAGAGATTGCATAAATTGTAGTAGTGCGAGAAAGTAAAGAAGAGCAAGTGAATAACAAACATGTCCAATATATTATACTTTCAAGAATTGTAGTGTAAGATCATAATGAATCCATAGGAAAAAAGGAAGAAGTCAGAGTTCATAGAGATGATGAGTTTACAGATGAATAGGAATATTACTCCACATTAGGTTGGATTCCTCCATTTTTATAAGACATTCATATTGGAGACTCCCTGTAAATATGAATATTGAATAGGGGGTGTTGGTGTAGTAGCTACTATAGATCAGAGAGCCATCCTTCGAGAAGTTTGAAGTGTTTGCAAAGATAGATCCAAAGTAGTCATATAGAAGAAGTACATAATGACAGATTGATTGATTGAGAAGCAATGTTACCATACATATATCATAGGAATATCATTGACACACCTTCCAGGTAGGGATATATTCTTACAGGTTCAAGAATGTATTGCAGATCAATGGACATATTTGATTTGGTCTAAGAAACATGAATATGTGATGATCAGTTACAACAAAAAGTCCTTCATGATAGTACAGTGACAGATGGGTTAGAATTGTGCACAATTGATTAGCAAAGTTATGAACAACCTATGAAATATGGAAATATATGGATTTATGAGATCATTGGTAGGTATAGATAGATATATGAAAAAACATATTTACAATTGGAATCAGTGGAATGAGTAATATAAGTGTAATTAGTTGGTCACAAGAAGATAATAAGTGAAAGGAATAGCATAATAGGGAAAGAGAAACCTTCAATATAATCTATATCATCATAGGGACAATGTTAAAAATATGTTTATTGTTGTCTAAATAGTGAACATAATAGGCCATGAAGATTAAATTTAAGAAATTTTTAATGTTTTTTATATATGTCAGTGAGTTACAAGAGGAAGCACTGATGGACAATAACCAACATTGGAAGAGAGGAAAGGAAACATATATATGAATCCCTACATTTATCAACATGACATCTTGCTGAGAAGTAAAGGGAGAAAGAGAGATATCAAAAGAGAAAGAGTCAAGCACATGAAGTTAGAGAATGATTGTTCGGAGAAGGTATACCTTCAGGGGGAGTCGTGCTTTGTTATTAAAAGAGAAGAGAAACATAGAAAGAAACATGAGGATAGAAACCTGTGAAGAGAAAGAAAATAAGTATGAAGACAGGTGGATAAAACCCAAGGAGAGATACCCTTTTTCCATTGATTTCAAAGGGGGAGAGAGAGAAACATTGATGAGGAGCAATGGTCACAGGGGGATCATGAGTATTGGACTATGAGTGTTTTCATCGGTGTTTCCATCAATGTTGATGTTGCCATCAATGAAAAGGGGAGATATTCTTGGACAATTGGTTGTCATTGATTTCAACCCTTAGATCATTCAAGATACCCCTAAGTTATGGTTGATATTGTTGGTAAGTTAGTTTTCATTGATGTCAACAAGAGTGGTTGATGTCAGTAGATTTTTTGGGTGTGTTTGATGAAGTATAGATGAATCCCTAGAGGTGTGGTCATGAGACCCGAAGTTTTTTTAGGAAGAAAGAAATGAAGGATAGTGAAAATTTAGGTAATACACTCATAGATGGATAGTCCTCATCGTGACATTTTTTATGATAGGTGGTATGACATGTGGTTCCTCACGGTTAGGGAGATATGCCCTCGTGAAGTTAGAAGCCCCGAAAAATGGTCAAGAATCCCCTAGTTGGTTACAAGTATTTAATGAAAGGGTAAACTGGTTGTAGCAAGAAAGTTAAGAATCCTGTAAGATTAAGAAAAGAGGTTACCTAGAAAAATTATAAATACACCTCAAGGAGGCATTCCCAAGAATATTCACTCACTTATTCTATTGAATATATTCTACTAGCCTATGGATATTTTTTAGCGAGTTTGCGATGACAAAATCTAAGGTAGTGACAAGAAAGAAGTGTGGGAGTTTCTGGATTGCAGAGGAGATTTAGGGATTTCTCTAAAAACCCTAATTGGATGATCCCTTTGGGTCATACAACTAGTGTCTTGTGAGGCATCCCTGTTGGTTTCCAAGGGCACATCACACGAGGCCCTACATTATAGGGAGTCTTAGTCCCGCGAGGCTAAGGAAAATTTGGTACATATGTTGGTACCAGGTTGTTGAAGGTTTTGGAAGAGTTATATGTCAGTATTTCAATACAATAGGTCAGCTACAAGTTATATGTATGATCAAGTGTTAGTTTTGAGGCTTATGCTTGGTTATCATGTGATACATGCTTGAGGCATGTCATGGTAGTGATGGTGCATGGTACATCTTGGACATGATATGATACATTGTTAGTAGTACACTCTTACTTGATTGGTATCTGGTTTGACTACATGTTGATGATGTTATGGTACATGATTGAGGTTTGTTCTTAGTATACTCTTGAAGCATTGACACATGGTGTATGGTTGAGTCATATCATTGATATTGATACATTGTTGAGGAATAAACTTGGTATATGGAAGCACATGTATGAGATACATCTCTTGGTGATGTTAGTACTTGGTTGAGGTACACCATTGATAGTATTTTCTTGGTATAGACTATGGTATATGGTGTATGGCATGATTGAGTGATATGGTATATGGTTGAGATACATTGTTGGTACATGGTATGGTACACGTGTTGATGTACATTGTTGATGGTTTAGGTACATGGTATAGGTGTTAGTGCATGGTTGATGCGCTTGATGTTGTACAGGTATTGGTGCATGGTTGATGCATTTATTTTGGTACAGGTTGTGGTACACAATTGATTCTTGGTATGGTACAGGTTGATGGTTTGGTACATGTTTTGGTACATGGTTGAGACACTTATCTTGTGATGGTATGTTGGTGATATTGGTACATTCTTGGTAGAGGCATGTGTTGGTGATGTTGGACATCTATTTGAGAGGTGTCCTTGGTATATTATCCATGTGAGAGGATCTGGTTGAGTATCAGTGATAGTGACATATTGGATAGGTTAATCAGTGACATGTTGATGTGACAGGTTGGTGACAGTGATAGGTTGGATATAGTGAGAGAGGTTGATGTGACAGTGGCAGTGACAGTGGAAGTGATTATGGTAGTGACAATTGGTCTACATTTATATTTTATGGCGGCATGATAGGGCGAGGAAAGGGGGTTGTATCCTCCTTTCGATTGGTGCCAGAGAACACAAGGAGTTGGAGATTTATTCAGGTTGGAGCTTCAGAATCAAGGGGTTGTAGCCTCCTTCTAGTTGGAGCCAGAGAATTCAGGGAGTTGTAGCTTCCTTCAGGTTGGATCCTGTAAATAGGGGATCATATCCTCCTTCCAGATGCAGCTGGAGAATTGGGAAGTTGGTGCTTCCAATGAATGTATTCTTTTATATAATAAGAAAGCATTTTGTGGTTTTCTCCCATTTGGGTTTCCACGTAAACTCTTGTGTGTTGTGTATTTGATGTGATGTTGATTATGTTTATATGTTCATGATATATTGAATGCAATCATAGATGATACATCGATGATATATTGTTGATATATTGTTGATAATATTGAATTTTATATATTGTGGTTAAAAATGGTAAAATTTCTTATACCAATTCACCCCCCTCTCAGTATCCTAATAGACCCATCTCAGTACCTTGAAGAGCTTGTGTGGATTCTTAGGAATTACAGGGTATTATAGGAAGTTTGTGAAAAAATATGGAAAAAATTGCAGCTCATTTAACCTCACTACTAAAAAATAATGTCTTTGTTAAGAACCAAAGACTGAATACAAAAGCACCACAACAGATATACAAGAACAATATGCAAAATCTCATTTATTACTATCAAACCCTTGAGGTAGGGCAACATCGTACAATGGATCCTCTCATGTTCACTTGCCTCTTCAAGGGGGCATCCTCCTATTGAGCTACCGCTCCAAATACAATATTTTTCTTCATGTCCCATTACATTGCTTGAACATATTTATATAGTTCTACCATCACCTAAGAACATTCTAGAGGAGGAATCTTCTAGAAGTAGAACCTTCTAAGAAGTCTTCTTACATTTATTATATCTAACTACCCATTTATTATATCTAACTACCATTGTGGGCCTTATTTAATAATATAGTGGACCTAGTCCACCTTACATTGAATGGCCTCCACTATTATCACTATGGTCCCTCTGGGCCCCCCAACTACCTCTCTAGCTAACTTACATTCCATCTTGCTTATGAAAGCGTTGTCCTCAATGCTTGATGTACAACCATATACCAAGGTCCCATGGATAAGTGTGGACCATAGTGCTGAAATAGACTAGAGAACTAGGGTCCCATGTAGAAAGGAAAGCCACCATGCTGAAGTAGTCCAACCACCATTGTAAGTCCGGGTCCCATGTCCAAGTGCTCATATGAACTCCTTGTGGAAGATTTTGGAACCCAATAACCAACTCAAAATGATGCTCCAAAAACTGACACCTATCATGTGGATCCAAATAAGAAAATCCATCCACATAGTGGAAAGGGGTCGTAGCAGAATCTGGAAAGAATAATAACACTGTAGAATATGCAGGATGGACACTGGTAATAATCATTGGCTCTCAATTTGTCACATTGATGCTCTCTACAGAAGGTGGATTAGAGTCATCAAATAAAATATGAAAGTGGTTGTCATCCCAGAAATGACAACTATCCATAT
>ML780120.1:526530-538890 GCA_009831015.1 Picea engelmannii
AAAAAAAAAAAAAAAAAAAATAGAACAATAACTTATTGCAGAAAAACGCGGCGTTTTCCGAAAAAACCTTGAAAACTATTGAATTTAAAATGCTCATAACTTCACTTCCTAGACTCTGTTTCGGGTGATTTTTTTTTTGAAATTGGGTGAAAATGTGAGAGGAACTCAGATCTGTAATTTTTTTGAGAAAATTTGGCCTCTAGCTACTACAGAAATAAAAAAAATAAAAAAAATTGAGTCGTTGTTTGCGGAAAAAACCCTGAAAATTGCAGATTTTAAAACTTCAATATCTTGACTTCCTGGACTCCGTTTTGAACGGGTTTTTTTTTCAAATTTGGTGTTTTTATGAGAGGAAATCAGATATACAACCGGTTTCTGCAAATTTTTCACATAAATATGCCAAAAATTTCTGGAATGTCGCAGCCCTATTTTTTCTTCTCCGAAAAAAAAACTGCAAAAATAAAAAATATTTGTCCATAATGTCTGCCAAGGAAAGTGGTCTGATACCACTTGTTAAGAACCAAATACTAAATACAAAAGCACCACAACAAATATACAAGAACAATATGAAAAATATTCTTTATTACTATCAAACCCTTGAGGTAGGGCAACACCGTACAATGGATCATATTATGGAAGGGATCATCTCTTGTTCACTTGCCTCTTCGAGGGGGCATCCTCCTATTGAGCTACCCTCCAAATACAATATTTCTCTTCATGTCCCATTACATTGCTTGAACCTCTTTATATAGTTCTACCATCACCTAAGAACATTCTAGAGGAGGAATCTTCTAGAAGTAGAACCTTCTAAGAAGTCCTCTTACATTTATTATATCTAACCACCCATTTATTATATCTAACTACCATTGTGGGACTTATTTAATAATATAGTGGACCTAGTCCACCTTACATTGAATGGCCTCCACTATTATCACTATGGGCCCTCCGTCCCCCCCAACTACCTCTCTAGCTACCTTACACCCTTTATTTGGAATGAGGTCATGAAATAGGGCTTATCAGCTTTAAAAAATGCCATGTGCACAACTCTAGTTTTAGTTATGCCATATTTTAGTAATACTTTTGTCTTGTAATTTGATTCCTTGAGTAGAGGTCTTGGCACAATACTAATGCAAAATATGTTCCCTTTGGAATTCACTAGTAATAAGATTTGTGATCATAATTTGGATAAATCCACAAATGAGAAAGAAATAATGGCCATCATGCATGTAATAGAGACTTGGTTCCCATATCTCATCGGATGGCATTTCCAAATCAATACTAACCATTATATATTGAATTACTTCCTAGAAAAAAGGTTATCATCACTAAAACAACATAACTGGGACACCAAGCTACTACGGTATGACTATGAGATTTTTTATAAGAAAGGTAAAGGAGATGTGTTAGTCTATGCCTTATCATGACAATTTGAGGAGGATGGATCTCTTTTCACCTCGTCATTACCCATTTTAGGTTGTATTGAGTCAGCTCATTAAGAATGGTGGAAAATGATGTTATCAGTCAACTCATCCACATTCTTTAGGAAGATCTCAACCCTCCAAAGGGGTATACATGGTATCTAGATACACTGTGATATAAAATATAGATTGTTCTTGTAAAGAATTCTTCCTTAAAACAAAGAATCTTGGAGGAATTTAATTCATCACCTACAACATGCCACTTTGGATTTCGTAAAACATATGAATGAACTAAGTGCTTGTTCTTTTGGGAGGAGATGAAAAATCACACACAAGTTTTTGTGGACACATGTGACACCTTCCAAAGAAAAAAATTATAAACAATAGAGACATGAGGGGCACTGAAATTGTTACCGATCCCAACACATATATCGGTTGACCTCACTATGGATTTTATAGTGGGACTCCCAAGGGCGGGAAAAAAAATTGTGATCATGGTGGTAGTCGACCATCTCTCTAGATATGTTCATTTTTTCTCCCTACCACATCCATTTACCCCCTACTTAGGTTCCCAAGGCTTTATTCATCAATTTTTTAAATCACGTGGCATACCCACTTCCATTATCTTGGATCGAGATCCTACATTCACTAGCAAATTTTGGTAGGAACTATTTCAACTGTATGGTATTGTTTATGTTTAGATTGGCTGAGACCCAAACAACAACCTTACGAGGATATGAATCCCCCTTCATTTTTATTGAGGTGGTACTCCTCTTTGGATGAAATATTGTAAGATTCTTTGTATAGTTTTGTAATGAATGTAAAGGGTGAATACTAAAGAACAAACCTCAAGATATCTTCCAAGAAATATTATATATACAAATGTAAAAACATTATATACATCAGATCATTTAAAGAAAAGACAACATAAAATGTGCAAACAAATATTTATGTCTACACGGTTTTGGAGTCTCTCTTCGACAAATGTTCCTTCTTTCTGGTAAGATAAACTGACTTTAGAATCTGCTATGACTTTTGCAAGATGAAGAAATGGGAAGTCTTGAAAGAAATTTAAATAATAATTTCATTACAACCCAAAAACAATTTTGATAGGAAAGACATTTGAAATCACACGATTTTAACTCAAAATATGAAAAATAACTAATGTAGTGCCCCGAATAGTTCCTTGTAGAAGAAATTTATAAAAATAAGTCAATATGATAAGTTCAATAATGTCATAAAATTAGAGAACATAAACAACTTCAACAAGGTCTCAATGAATATTACATGAAATAAAATGAATTGTATTTTCTTTTTACAAGAAGGTATTGTGCTCCTTTGGACCTGAAATGTTACAAGATGATTGAAGAAATCTAGAAAAAGAACTACTCATACCCAAGTCTTCTTGTTTTCTATACATTCATGGAATATTTGATGGAAAGAAACAGAAAATAAGAAGAAGAATAGAGACAAGTTTGATTAGGCTAGTCCACTAAATCTTGGATAGATAGAACTTTGCTTCTTCCAGACTCTTCACCACTGTAGAAAATTCTGACTTCCAACCTCTTGATAGTGCTTTGTTGTGGAATATATCAGTTTTGTTTCTAAGCATTACTCTATTTTGAATGTAAATTGTTGTATGCACTTCCTATGTCCAAAAGATATCTGTCAATTTGGTATCCATTAGCATTGTTCGAGCCATTTCTTGTACTGTCCTGTTCTTTCTTTCAACAACTCCATTCTGTTGAGGTGTCCTAGCAATAGAGAATTGTCTTTTTATTCCATGCCTGCTGTAGTAGTCCATAAATTTCTTTGAATTGAAATATCCTCCATTATCAGATCTCAAGCATTTGATTTTTGAATCCATTTCATTTTTAACCATTTCCTTGTAGACCTTGAAGTTTTCAAAAGATTTTGACTTATTCCTAAGAAAAAAAACTGCAGTCATTCTTATATAATCATCAACTAATAACATAAAGTATTTCTCACCTTTTAAACCCTTTGTTGTAGTTGGTCCAACTATATCAGTATGCACAATTTCTAGTGGTCTTGTCATTGAATATTCTTTTGATTTAAACCTGGTCTTTGTTTTCTTTCCTTGTTGACACTGCTTGCATAAAATGTTGGTTCGTTTCATGATCTGGGGCATTTCTCTAACTGTTTCCCTTTTGTTGACTTTGACAAGGTTATCAAAATGTATGTGACCCACTCTTTTTTTCCATATCCAACTTTCATCTTCCTTTCCTAGGAAACACTTTTCATTTCCAATTTCACTTAATACATATATGTTGCTTGAAGTTCTCGCAACTATTGCAATCAGTTTTCATCAACCTTATTTTCTTATCTCACACTTTTGTGAATCAAAAGTAACTTTATGACCTTGGTCACACATTTGACTCACAATTAGAAGATTATGTTTCATATCTTCTACTAGTAGAACATTTTCTACCTTGGTATTCTTGTTCCCAATTCTGACTGTGTCTTTTCCAATGATTTTAGTTGAATCATCATTTCCGAAGGACACTGATCCATCTATTTCCTTTATTAATGTAAGAAACATGTCTCTATCACCTGTCATGTGTTTTGAACAACCACTATCAATATACCAACCATGTTTCTTCTTCTTAGCTTGTAGAGCGAGTGTGCATTTGTCATTACTATACTGATTATGCTTTCTTATCTATGTCCTTTTCTAAGGTTCATATCTATGACTGTTGTTGTTATGTTTTGGTTCTCTAGGAGGGACTGTCATTCTGCAATATTTGGGCAGGTGTCCAAAGTTGTTACATTTGTAGAATTCCACTTCAGTGCTCAAAGATTCAAACATATTGTAACTTATTCTCTATGTCTCACTGGGCCTTCTTGGATAACCCTTTTGTGTATGACTTTAAAATTTGTTTATGTTCCTGTTGTTAGCTCTGCAATTCATAGCTTTATGTCCAAAATTATTACATGCATAACATAAACCAAAAAAATTAGTTTGATACCTAGGAGTTCAAGATCTTCTGAAAGGAGGTACTTTTATGAATCCTTCTTCTTCCTGAGGCCTATCTATTTATGTCAGTCGTTGATTTTGAAATCTGAATCTTCTTGGTGGAGGAGTGTCCCTGTAATTTTCTTTGTAGACATTCCTATCCCCTTTGATTGTTTCTTCATATATTTTTGGATATGTTTCTTGTTCTGTTGTTTTGGATATTGATCCATTTTCTGTCTGATTGTATCCAAGTTTGGACTTGTCATGATGAGGTTTTTTACTGCTGATAATGTCATTCAAAACTTTTGAGTTGTTCTGCATATTTTTCTTTTGAAGATCCTTTCTTAATGTGAAAATTTCTTCTTCCAAATTTCCAATGATCACGTCTCTTCCTTCTAGTTGTTCTTTGAGTGCTTCTTCAATTATTTTATCTTGTTCAATTTGAACCATCAAATTTGTGATCATTTGTTCTAGTTCGTGAGTGTCTTCTTTCTTGTCTAGTTCTGCTTGTAGTTTCTTGTTTTTCTTCTTTTCTCTTCTGATAAATTCTATGGCACACAACAATTCTTCTCAGTAGTCAACTTCTGCCTCTTCATATTCTTCTTCAGCCTCTTCTTTATCAGAGTATTCTACTTCCATGAATAGAACTCTTTCTGTCTCACTGTCACTGACTTCATATTCATCTGATGATGAGATGTCTTCTTTGGTGCATAAGTTTTTCTTGAAAACTTTCTTTGTGGTTCTTTTGTCTTTATATGTTTGTTTGTTATTTGAGTAACCTTCATCATTTCTCTTTTTTTATGAGGACATTTGTTATCAAAATGACCAATACCATCACAATTAAAACAGATCAAAGGAAGCTTACCTTTATACCTGTCGTTGGTTCCCTTGTTCAATATTCTGACAAAGTTAGTCGCTTCTTCATCATCTTTTGAGATGTCATTGTTGTTTCTATGTTCTTTTTCTTTTTTCTTTCCCTTTTACTTTGACCTTTTGGATGCTTTGAAGGCTGCTTCTTTTATATCTGGATTTTCATGTTAAGTTCTCATTTCATATGTTGTGAAGATTCCATGTAGTTAATCCATGCTTATTGAGTTTAAATCTTCTCTTTCTTCTAGTGATGATATCTTAGGGTAAAATCTCATAGGAAGAGATATTAATACATTTTGAACAATTAAAGATTCTTTGATTTCTTCTCCCAATCCCAAGATTGCATTTACTATTTCATCGACTCGTAAAAAAAAAAGGTTGCAATATTCTCATCTTCCTTCATCTTTAGTTGTTCAAACTAACCTTTGTAAGTTTGAAGCTTTGTTGCTTTGACTTTTGAATATCCTTCATAAATATTTCGAAGTTTGTCCCAAATCTCTTTAGCGGATTTACAATGTGAAACTTTGGTGAATACCGATTTTCCAAGACCATTTAGAAGTGCATTTGTGGCTTTGGAATTATTCTGACCGAGTTTCACTTCTTTGTCATTTGTCGGTGGTCGACGGAATTGTTGGTGTTGTGTATCCATCTACAATTGATTGTCAAATTTCAAATCCTTGTGCCTTTATATATGTTTTCATCCTTATGCTCCAAAATGCATACTTTTGTCCATCAAACTATGGTATTCCATTTTTATACATGTTGTTTCTCTCCATGATCTACCTTTCAGTGGTTAAACCGATTTATGAAGGAACATGTTCTTATACTAATTGTTGGATTACTGAGAGGGGGGGAGAATTAGTAATAGAGCAATCTAATCATTTTTAACCATATAATACAAGTGTTATATCAATGTAGAATTATCATCCAATATTTGCAGAGTAAATAAACAATGAATAATCATACACATACACAGTACACCAGTGTTTTTACGTGGAAACCCAAAGCGGGAGAAAACCAATTTTTTTATTTTTTTTATATGTCTTAAATAATTGCATTCGTTGGAAGCATCAACTTCCTTTATTTTCCAGCTACAACTAGAAGGATGCTCCAACCCCCTAGTTTCTCATGCTACAACCTGATAGAATCTCCAACTCCCCAATTCTATAGCTACAAACAGAAGGAGGCTACAAGCCCCTATGTTCTCCGGTTACGATCGAAAGGTGGCTACAACCACTTGTCCTTGCCCCATCCAACCATCTTGACATATAAGTAGAATGATGGAATGAATGTCACACTATCACTGTGAGATATACTGATGTAAACCTGTACCAATCAACATACACCAAACAACCTATACCAATAACATGAACCATGCATCAACCTGTACCATAAACAAGTGCATCAACCATGCACCAAATTGTACCTAAACCTCAACCAAAACCCCTCATCAATTTCATAATCCAGATCTGATTTGTAACTCTATAATAGACCTGGTGTATATGATCACATACCTAAAAGCCTTCCTTAACTTTAATAACAAGAGACTATCATTTTCATCAAACTTTACTTTAGTCTCACATGACTAGTTTTGGATTAGTCAACAACCCTAACTTGAAATAATCGTAACTATGTACCTGTAATGAATAAAGATCTGAAAATAGTACACAATGTTCTTCAGTGTGTTTTATGCAATTCCTCCAGGTGTCACTACTTGGAACCTCTCAGAAAAGGAGTTATAGAAAAAATGGAATACCTTGTTGAATTCTGGCTTATTCTAGAGAGTGAACTTGTACAGCGTGCCCCACATGGAATATTTGTTGTATGGATCTGAAAATTGTACACAAAATATTATAGACTATACTATAGACTGTACTATAACCAAGAAAGATCTGAAAATAGTACACAATGTTCTTCAGTGTGTTTTATGCAATTCCTCCAAGTGTCACTACTTGGAACCTCTCAGAAAAGGAGTTATAGAAAAAATGGAATACCTTGTTGAATTCTGGCTTATTCTAGAGAGTGAACTTGTAGAGTGTGCCTCGCATGGCATATTCATTGTACGGATCTGAAAATTGTACACAAAATATTATAGATTGTACTATAACCAACACATTTGGTCTTACTGAATTTGTATCTATTATGAAGAAGTTATGGCATTTTTACCCGAAACACTTGTTTTAGACTAGTTTCAGGACTAGCCACAAACCCTATTTTCCAGGGAGTGTAACTCCAAAACTACAACAACCCACAAGATGAAATTTGTACCACAGATACTTGGATATGTTTCCTCAATGGCCTCCCAATTTCATGGTCTAAATCATTCTAGAATAAAATTTATTGCGGAAATGGTGAGATGACCTGTAAATAACATGCCTTAGAAAGCATCATCAAAATAATTTGTCCTCCCTTGAATTTCGGCCTTTTTTACTTCACCTTCCCTCTGAAATTCGGCTTAGATATCCTTTGGTTACCTCAGTCACCTATTCTAACACCCTGTTTCCCCCAGTCTGTAAAAATAACTATATTGGCCAAGAACTATGGAAAACTCAAAGATGTGAATGTTTGATTTGACAGACCTTTGTATAAAAGGTCGATGAATGTAAATTATGTTATGAATATGTGTTGCATGACTGCTGGGAGGGGGATGTGATAAAATATACCACGATGGATAATGAGAGGTGGTGGAAGGGACCTGGAATGGTTGCGTTAACTTCCACCAAGCCAGTACCGTACTAGTTTTTACTTGCTCAAAGACCAAAGCAACTCTCTAACCCTGGAATGGATTTTTCATCAGATTGGTAGGTGGGGAGGATCCTCAAGAGTTAATGAGGGGATGGGGGTGAACTTGCCATCTGTAAAATCTCTCAGACCTGACCACGGATGGGGAAATTCACACCACACGCAATCTTGCAGAGAAAAAGGAAAGAGAGGAAGTGTGGTAAAAGGTAGAGAGAGAGAGAGAGCACGACAGGGATCGTGGAAGAGAACTGGAGAAACTCTGGAAACATAGGGAGTTCTGAACATAGAAGAAGAAGAGTAACCTTCATCCTATATTATTTTTCTGTATCAAGAGAAGGAGAGTAACCTTCGTCCTTGACTTCCGTTGAGCTAGAAGTAGGAGACTGGATCTCAAAGCATCGTGGTCTAGCTCGGGGGTGGCTAGTGGTAAATCCGTTTGGAGTCACTGAGCCTATGGTTGGGTGGAAACAAGCACCCCTCTCAGCAGTTGCATCACGCCTAGTGGATCTGATAAGTGTTTTATTCCTTGTATTTTGAATTGAATATCATGAATACATGCTCATGTTTATATGCCCATAATGATTTCTGTGTGGAGTGATTGCCTGGTGTTTTAGAGTAGAAATAATGGATGCATGTGTATACTTACATGCCATAGTTGGTTTCTATACAAATGATTAAGTCTGGGGCATGAGTTCGCTCCACCGAGAATCGTCTTGTTTGCCTGATTCTCCTAATACTCTGGGAAGGCTCCTCAAGAGTACTCTTCCCCGGGAATTACCCCATAAACCTTGGAACCGTATTGAGCCTTTACCCAGAGACTCGACTAAGATCGGGGACAATTTCCCAAGAACTGTCTGAAGGTTCATGCGATCCGGGTCTGGAAACCTTATGCAAGAAAGAGTAGATCTCTAAGGTCTCGGAGTCATGGGAGTTTGAAGCTCCAAGAGGTTGAATTTCGTGATTCAAGCTCAAAAAGGATAGCAAGTCCAAATATCGAAAGAGAATACCCCATCGTTTGGTAGACAAACGATCGGAATCCTTTTGAAAATACCCCAGAACTGTCAAGACCGATGGATCTAGAGGAGGAGTGCAAGCGTTAACACCTTGACCCTTTCAGCCTTCGCAAGTAGTGATGGGATCCAGGACCGTAGATCCAAGGATCTTTCAGATCTCTATTGACCGTCAATCTTAACCTTTGCATAGGTAGGAGAGTGGACTCGACAACGTCCTGAAAGTCCTAAAGTATTCGGAATCATCCATCATCACAGGATGTGTGGCAGTCAGGTAGCATTTCACTGACTTGTGACTTGGGGTGGTCAAGGGTAGGACTGCATGAACTCACGATTCATGAAATCGTGACGTGATCGTGGTTGTTGGATCCAAGCCACAGGAGAACCGTTGGATCATAACCTCCGCATGGTATCGCGTATCGGGGGTTCAAAGGTTGAATGAATTTCCTTTCGACTGCAAAATTCGTGAAGTGTCAAGCATCAAGGGATCGTGCGAACACGTGGCACGTCCATTAGGTGGGGACCGCGTGGTTGACATGTGGCATAACAACAAGTGCCCAGATAAAGGTGGAAGCGGGTGACAGGTGGTGGACACATGTCACCTGGGAAAGAGTCAACCCATTATTGACTTATCATGTTTCAGGGATTTGCAAAGGAGAAGAATGAGGGCTCAACACTCCAACTCGCGAAGTTGCGAGATGCAAGTAGTGCTAGAGTTTATCCTAGCCTACGATTACATGTAGCAGGCGCTAGCGAGGAGGGAGCCATACCCGTATCGCATTTCGAGTATCGGTGTTTGGAGAAAGAGGAGTCAAGAGCCTTGACTCTCCAACTCGCGAGTTGCAAGAGGCGCTTGCGCTAAGGCCAGGTTATGGTCGCTTGGAGGAGGATAAGGGAAGGGATGGTCTGTGCTAGGCCCCGTAGAAATTCAGGGATTATGTCCCTTGAAGAAAAGACAAAAAACAATTCTTAGTCACCATAGTGGGTGTGTGACAAATTGGTATCAGAGCATGGTTACAACACTTGGCCTTCTTGGGCTCATGAAAGAGTTGTGTAGAAACTCCATTTGAAGTACTCTTAAAAGGAGTAACCCTCTATCTTAACCCCCTTTATCAAAAGTTGAAGTTAAGAATGAAAATTCATATTGTGTGTATGCATTTGAAAAATATGAATTATGCGTCGGTTATGAATGAATATAAATATTGACTAACAACAAGTGTTTTTCCTGCACACAAGCAGACGATCAACCATGGGAAACTGCAGACGCATAGAATGGTGACGCACCACAAAGTGGGGGATGGCTCCCACAATAGACACGAAGAGTTAGACGAAAGGAGAGTGGTAGAGACCCTTCCAGATCTAGCTGAGACTGTGAGGAGCCTCATGGTCGAACTACAGAGCTGCAAGGCCAACAACGAGAGACTGATAAAAGAGCAAGAGAAGCAAACGAAAATTAATGCAGTCTTGCTGCATAGTTTATCTGACATACAAAGACAATTGCAGCATGGACCTGACACCAGTCACGTGGACTGTCGACAGACAAATAAAAGTCGAAGTCCACCTGAGATACGAAAACGTGGTCTTTTAAGTGGCCACACTGGGAATATCACCTCGAGAAAGGTCCACCCCAGAGATAAGGGACAAGCGTCATACGATTCCTCTAGAAAGGAAACTAGCAACTCGGAAGGATCTTCTAGTAGCAAAACTAGTTCTTATTCCAGAAGAAAACGGAAGAAGCGAAATCATTCCAAAAGTCATAATCTCGAAGAATTCAAGAAGGCCAAACCACCCTCTTTCGATGGTGAAATAAAGAAGGGGGAGGAAGCGGAGGCCTGGCTGCTTGGACTAAAGAAGTATTTCAGAGTCCATGACTTCTCAGAAAACTTGAAGGCCCGAGTATCCACTTTCAACTTGAATGGAAAGGCTTCTATTTGGTGGGAAGACCTTAAGAATGTAAAATGGATTCACGAAGAGGACCTATCTTGGGAATGGTTTGAGAAATACTTCAAGAAGAAGTATATGTCGGAAAAGTATTTCGATGAAAAGACTAAAGAATTCTATGAACTCAAGCTGGGGATCTCTCGAACAATGTCACAATAGGAATTTAAGTAGCGTGAAAAAGGTGGGCAGATTTATGGGTAAAAGATGGTCTTGGATTTGTGGGGTTTGAGGGTTAAACCAGGGAAAAGGTCCATTGGGCATGGAGTCAAATGAAACTGAAGAAAAGAGATAATAGCAGAGATTAAATAACTTGCATAAAGTGAGGCAAAGTAGGTCTATCTTTCAGTTCTTTGATAAATCATGATGTGGTAGGGGAAAGAAAAAGGAAAGGCCGATGTAGCAAAGGATACATGTAGAGTTCTGGAAATGTAGATTGGTCTTACACAACTGATAGTTGGTGCAGAGGAAAGGCAATAAACAAATACAGAAAGCCCAATTCCTTTCGTTACAGTAGTGGTCGTACTAAAGTGTAACGAAGCCCATCAGTTAGAGGAAAACAAAATGTGATGCAGTCGTAATAGATTAAGGAAGACATAAAGAGATGGTAAAGACAATTTCAGCTGCACGTAAGGAAACACATAAACGAAATCCAAACAGTTTAACACAGCTAAAAGAGAAGAAAACATGTTGAAAGAAATCGATTGTGATGAATCTCACAGTCGCAAGCAAAAATCATTTTTATTACTCTAGTCTGGTTTACAAAAACTCAGTCATTACAATGAAAACTCCTTGACAGAAGTTTTTCTAGTCTTGCGCTCATGCGCCCCCCCTCCTTTCCAATGTTCCATACATCAATCTTTTAAACAGAAAAATAAAACTCTTTGTCTTCCAGGAATCTGAAGCGGTTTGTCTTCCTGGCACTCTGTGACTGACAAAAGCATTGTTGGCTCGTTAGACCATTGCTAAACGTTTTGACACCTCAACATCCCTGCCTTGATACTTAATCGATTCAAATTCCACTTGGTTTTGTCGAATTTGAGTTTGCACGAATCACATGTGTTTCTCTAGATGAATTTTGCAAATTTCTTCTAGACTGTGGAAACAACTTCATTGACCCTCAATGAATCAACATATTTTCAGATATCTTCTTGTCATGCTCAAGTGTTGTAAGCACTCAGGCTTCTAGCTTGGTTCATTGTTAATCCATTTCCACCTGGATGACTAGAAAGTTGTTAGGACCACATATTGTACCCTTTTTGCCCATACTTTTTGCTATTATTTTACCCTTTATCACCTGCATTTTGACTCATACTATCATTTCATCTGATCATTCCAAGGTATACAACGTCCTTTCTCATTACTTTATGCTTAATCCGCTTTGCATAACACTTTACATTACTTTTGA
>ML780120.1:574699-643600 GCA_009831015.1 Picea engelmannii
TATGATAACTCATGATTGTATAGACAACTACATTTTTATAGCTGATCAAAATCTTTGTTATTCAAATATTGCTCTATCATCATTCTCTGAACACTATTCTAAAGAAGAGGTCAAAGGATTTGATGATCACAAGGTAATCATAAAATAAGAAGAAGGTTATCAATCTTTTGGCAGAGAAGCAATCATACAAGTGGAACTGTTTCCTGAAGACCAACAAATTTCTAAAATCAGTTTCAAAGATCCAATGGCAGCCTTCATAGAATCATACATTTCAGAGAACATGAAGACTTTAGATTTGTTAAACTTATCAGTATGTCCAGATGATTTTGGTTTTGTGAATGATTTTTTATCACAGTTGTTGCATTTCAAACATCAAATATTGATCAGTGAGGATGATGAAATCATTTTAGTATTAAAATTACTTGGATGGCTACTATGGAAATTTTTATTTACCTAACCAAATTGCAGAACTAGTTAGAGTAGAGTAGGTAAGAAATAATCTTACTGCCCAAGCATTTCTTTTCTTTCATTTTGCAACAGATGTAGCAGCTAATTTGTGTGAATAAAGGTATTCTTGAAGATATATAGAGATAATCTATACATGTCATGAAATATTTTCAGAAAGAGGTGAATAGTTGACCCCATGCCCAATGGAATACTGAATCCATGCCCAATGGAATACTAAATCCATTCCCAATGGAACACTAGACATTAAGTTCATATTTTATTTTTCTGGAAAGGCATTAGATCTATGGTTCTTGGAAACCTCGCAGGGAGGTCTCCATCCCAGTTGGAGCCAAATGTTAGCGATCAAAAATAGTTTTGCAAATTATTTGACATCACATGATTAAATGATTATAAGGTAGAAGATTTATTTATAAATATTAAGTTTCAAAGTCTTTAGATAGGCTTTAAATCATATCATTTCAATGAATAAATGAATTCATATCTCAAAATATACCAAAAGCTAATTTTTAGCTTTCGGCAGCTAAATGGTCAATTTCAAAGTGTGGTAAGCCGCCGACAGATCTCCTTTTCAGTGGCTAAGGAGCCAAAATTTTAGCCTGTAATACACTGAAAGATCTGAAGATTCCAGATCGGTCTTCTTTCAGCCGAGATCGCATTTGTCTGTTTCCAGAATCTGTGGGAATGATCTCAAATTAAAGATAATAATTATCAGAAGCTAGATCATCCTCCTCGTCAAGTTTTGAAGGCATATGGTAAGGTAATGAAGCCAAATGGCATGTTTATTCTTGACATAAATTGCCCAGCAATCAAAGATAGATTTCAAAATCTATGATTTTCACCAGTAAGCTACCAAATAATTCTCCAAGTTGTCAAATTCGACTTATGATGATAAGATTAGATCATTTATGCTAAAAGATCAATTTGATTATGCTTATTTTTGGTATTTCAGATCCATTAAATTAGGATCTTGAAACCTTGATGTAAAGGCTATAAAAGCCTGAGAATTCTAAACACCAGGGGGGAGAAAAACAGTCGGAGGACTGTGGTTCTATTCTTAAAGACTTGTACATTTCATCCTTTGGAGATGTCCATGAATATATCTTGACATCGAGCTTCTTTCACTTTGTTTGTTCAGTTTTCATCTCTTTTCTCTCCAAGTTTATGTAGACTCAATGACAGAAGGCTATCATCCCATCTCTTCGTTGGTATATTAGACTTAAATACATTACTTCTTATGTTTGTCTTAGTGCCAGATAGATGTCATCCTATCAATGCACTCGTAATCTTAAGCTGCAAGTATTTACTTATTATGTCTAACCATATACTATATACAAATCTTATATATGTTTTTGTTGGTATGAAGGAGTATCTTACCTATCATTACTGACCATTCACATATTCTTTTGTGTAGCTATTGCTTGCTAGCATAATGAGTCTTCTCCATGTTTTCACACATTGATTAAAACCTTCTAAGCAACATAGTTAAAAGCCTTGGTCTTTCAAATGACCCATGTCTTTATAAATGGATGTAAGTTTATAATGTCATCTGAGTTGATCCTTTTTATCCACAATTTATTGATCTATTTAAGTTACCAAGATTACACTCTTCTATAGTCAGGGAGTGGTTTCTTGGAGTGAAAACAAAATGGCGTCGTTGTCGGGGAACGAAAGTGAAAGAAGACTTTACCTGGGAGAACGACATAGATCTGTGTCTTGATGGCAGACAAGAGACAGACATAAAATTTGACTGTAATCATTTTCTTGGCGACTCCACATTAAAGACTCCATTAGGGAGGATATGATTGATAGAAGATGAGGAAGCTGAATTCTAAATCTAGGTATCAGTTCATTAGTTTGCTTCATGAACTGTTGTTGATATTTATTAGCTCCTTCATATTATTCCCTTCACATGTTAAAAGAATTATCCTTTGTTTTGTATATTCTGAAGATTACCAGACTTATTTTATATATCCATCTTTAGAAGAAGATTTGCATCCTGCTTGCATTGTAGATGTTGATTCAGTCATCTTTCCTCAGCCTGCTCATAAATATGACCACTGTATTTCAATTCCTTAAGAATCTGATCAGCCACGTTATATTGAAGAAATTACAATTGTTTCAAAACCCTATCATATTTCAATTCCTTTTACCAAAAATTTTGAACCTTGTCATGAACCGTTAACTCTCATAATCAACCCACTACTTTTTAAATCAAAATTAGGATGAAGATGTTCAAGCCTTTAAAGCTTCCCTCTCTTCTTCATCCTTATCCTCTTGATTGTTATGAATATCTTCCCTTGTTTTCTGGAGAGAATCAATCTTCAGTTGAAAGACACTTGGAATCCTTTGAGGATTTTATTGATCGTTTTCAGATTGTTCATGAATATGTGATCATGAGATTTTTCTCTAAATCTTTGATCAGAGATGTTGTTGTTTGGTTTAAGGGTCTGAGATCATATTGCATTGACTCTTGGATCGAGTTCTCTAATGTTTTATGAATCACTGGGGTGAACATAAATCACTAGATTCTTACCTTGCTTATTTCTGTGCTATGAAAAGAGAACATAATGAAACATTGCCTTCTTTCAATTGAAGATTTTGCAGCACATACCATGGTATGCCTTTGGAGATTAGGCTTACAGAGACAGCTACCATGATATATGATGTGATGGCATTGTATTCAAAACTTTCCCTTCTTCTTCTAGAAAGGAAATCTTCATCATTAAGAATTATGTTTGAAGATTCTCTAGAGGTGGAAGAAAATATTTATGTTTCCAGGAGGATCAGAGAGCAGACTGATTTTGAAAATTTGCATAAATTTGAGCAAGCAGAATGTCAGTATAGTTCAGAATCTCAACAAAAATATAATGACTATGAGGTGGTTTCATTACAACAACAAGCAACTAAAATTATTTCAGATTGTGAATCAGATCCTTCAACATTTGAAAAGATTTCCAAAGATAGGTATTCATATAAAGTTTATGATCAGTTTACAAATCCAGTTAAGCCTATGATAACTCATGATTGTATAGACAACTACATTTTTATAGCTGATCAAAATCGTTATTATTCACATATTGCTCTATCATCATTCTCTGAACACTATTCTGAAGAAGAGGTCAAAGGCTTTGATGATCACAAGGTAATCATAAAAGAATAAGAAGGTTATCAATATTTTGGCAGAGAAATAGTCATATAGGTGGAACTTTTTCCTGAAGACCAGCAGATTTCTGATATCAATTTCAAAGATCCAATGGTAGCCTTCATAGAATCATACATTTTAGAGAACATGAAGACTTCATATTTTTTAAACTTATCAGTATGTCCAAATGATTTTGGTTTTGTGAATGATTTTTTATCACTGTTGTTGCATTTCAAACATCAAATATTGATCAGTGAGGATGATGAAATCATTTCGGTATTAAAATTACTTGGATGGCTTCTATGGAAATTTTCCTTTACCTAACCAAATTGAAGAATTGGTTAGAGTAGAGTAGGTAAGAAATAATATTACTGCCCAAGCATTTATTTTCTTTCATTTTGCAATAGATGTAGCAGCTACTTTGTGTGAATAAAGGCAGTCTTGAAGATATACAAAGATCATCTATACAGGTCATGAAAGATTTTCAGAAAGAGGTGAATGGTTGACCCCATGCCCATTGGAATACTGACTCCATTCCCAATGGAATACTCACTCCATGCCCAATGGAACACTAGACATTAAGTTTAGATTTTATTTTTCTTGAAAGGCATTAGATCTGTGGTTCTTGGAAACCTCGCAGGGAGGTCTCCATCCCAGTTGGAGCCAAATGTTAGCGATCAAAAATAATTTTGCAAATTATTTGACATCACATGATTAAATGATTATAAGGTAGAATATTTATTTATAAATATTAAGTTTCAAAGTCTTGAGACAGGATTTAAATCATATCATTTCAATGAATAAATGAATTCATATCTCAAAATATACCAAAAGCTAGTTTTTAGCTTTCGACGGCTAAATGGTCAATTTCAAAGAGTGGTAAGCCATCGAAAGCTCTCCTTTTCGGCAGCTGAGGAGCAAAAATTTTAGCCTCTAATCCGTTGAAATCTTTGAAGAGTCCATATCAGTCTTCTTTCTACCCAGATCACATTTTTCCATTTCCAAAATCTGTGGGAATGATCTCAAATTAAAGATAATAATTATCAGAAGCTAGATCATCCTCCTTGTCAAGTTTTGAAGGCATATGGTAAGGGAATGAAGCCAAATGGCATGTTTATTCTTGACATAAATCACCCATCCATCAAAGACATATTTCAAAATCTATGATTTTCACCAGCAAGCTGCCAAATAATTCTCCAGGTTGTCAAATTCGACTTATGATGATAAGATTAGATCATTTGTGCTAAAAGATCAAATTGATTATGTTTATTTTTAGTATTTCAAATCCATTAAATTAGGATCTTGAAACCTTGATGTAAAGGCTATAAAAGCCTAAGAATTCTAAACACCATGGGGGAGAAAAACAGTTGAAGGACTGTGGTTCTATTCTTGAAGACTTGTACATTTCATCCTTTGGAGATGTCCATGAATATATCTTGACATCGAGCTTCTTTCACTTTGTTTGTTCAGTTTTCATCTCTTTTCTCTCCAAGTTTATGTATACTCAATGACAGAAGGTTGTCATCCCATCTCTTCGTTTTTATATTAGACTTAAATACATTGCTTCTTATGTTTGTCTTAGTGCCAGATAGTTGTCATCCTATAAGTGCACTCATAAGCTTAAGCTGCAAGTATTTACTTATTATGTCTGGCCATCTACTATATACAAATCTTATATATGTTTCTGCTGGTATGAAGGAGTATCTTACCTATCATTACTGGCCATTCACATATGCTTTTGTGTAGGTATTTCTTGCTAGCATAATGAGTCTTCTCCATGTTTTCACACATTGATTAAAACCTTATGAGCAACATAGTTGAAAGTCTTGCTATTTAAAATGACCCATGTCTTTCTAAATGGATGTAAGTTTATACAGTTTATTGATCTATTTAAGTTACCAAACTTACACCCTTCTACAGTGAGGGAGTGATTTCTTGGAGTGATAGAATAAATGTTTTGAACCTACACAAAATAGATCTAGATAAATAATAATACACACATTTTCAGAGAGAATTGGAGAAAGAAGAAGAAGGGGAGAAAGAATGAAAGAATTCTCATTAACTGTTATGAATAATGAATAATTTGCACATGATATACTTTGTATAACTCAATGAGTGCACACTGGAGGAGAACCAATGTGCCATAGTGGTGGTCTAGAGTGATCTAGACACACACCAACAATTATGGGAGTGAATTTCCACCTAGTCTAGTCTCTCAAGCAGTTACGAGAGTGAACTGACACCTAGTTGAGTTAACTAGTCAACTAGTCTTCAGTTAATTGACTGAACAGAGAGTAGTGAGTAGTTAACTCAGGGAATAAAGGGTAATGTGCCAGTTTGGTGATGATATCAAGGCAATTTATAATTATCATGGTGATGATACCAATGTTTTATGGTGACAAAACCAATGCAACATCTAAACTCAACTCAACTAGTCAAACTAAAGTGTCAACTGAAGGAGAATATTCTCCAGGTGGAATATTCTCCCCTAAAATATAGGAGACTAGATAATGACTAATTATGACTAATAAACAAGGAAAAATATTAGGAAAAATAAATCCTAGGTGTGTGTGAAGTAACTCCAACAATTGTGAGGGGTTAATGGAACTCGAACTTGCCTACTCTTTCTCAAGTTCTTTTAAAGACTCCTTTCTCAGGTCTTCCTGGTCTTCCAATTTCCCCTCCAATATGATGTTTGAGTTAGAGCCTCCATCATCTCCAAATGGTCTAAGCTTGCTTGCAAGAGACTCCATTAGGATGTTAATATTATGGTTGATATATATTAATTGTGCTTCCAACCTATCAAATCTCTCTTTTGCTTGATCTCAATGGTTGTTATGAATATACTTGTCTGCCATGGCTAGGGTTTATGCGACTTCTCTTTAATACAATTCCTAGATAGTGAAACTTTCCAAAAATACCCTAAGAAAACCTTCTCTGATACCAATATGATCTATAAACTTCCATGGATATTCCAATTGAACAATTTGTCTCAACATATCTGATAAGTAAAACTTAAATCTACACTATGAAGGTTAAATTCCTTTAGATTTCAAAATATTTAGTTACTAATTTTCTACTTGAGCATTCAATAAATAAAATGTGGAAAATAGATAATAGTAAAATACAATCACACACCATCCAAAAAATAATACAAATATTTTCTATGGGAAACCATTACAGGAGAAAACCTAGCTGTAAGGTGAGGCTACTCTACTATATTTTCTTTGGTATGGAAATAATGCAAGTACATAGGAGAAGGAACTCTATATGGATTTACCTAAGACTTGTGGTTTGTTAGGCCGCTATAGAACATTAACCCCCTCTGTTATGCTCTCTATTTTTCCATTCCTCTGCTCTGATCTGGAGTACACATATATACAAATCCTCTAGATTCATATAAAAATATTATATAAAACTTAGGTATGTGGTAAAATTACTTTTGATTAGTAGAATATGGCTCTAATTTTCCTCAATGACATGCACTTGAAGCCATATAAAATGAGCTTGTGGAAAACCTTCATTAAAAAACAATAAGTTTTAGGTATTAGTGGGTGATATTTTTTTAACAATATAGGTTTTGATACCTATTGAGAGATCCTACAGAGTGAGGGTCAATTTCCCTTGATATACACTCACTCACTCATTCGATATAATATTACATATTGAGGTATGAGTATTTATGTGCCAAGTGTTGATGAATTTAACTTAAAACACATATATAAATAAATATATCTTTCATATTGAGGTAGGATTATTTAGGTTCCAAGTGTTAATGAGTGCATGTGTAAAGAGAAACATGTTTGGAAGGGGAAGGAGATTGGTGGTATGAAAAATAAACACAATATGTATAATAATGTTCACACATGAAGAAACATTGTTGTGCACATAAAGAGATATGGAAGGTTAGGGATATGAAGTTGAAGAGGCACTCACGTGGTAATGAGGTTAAGCCAAGAAATTGAGAAGTTGATTTATTTTCACTGAAGGCATGCAACAAGAAGGAGATTGGGTTCACCTTAGATTGGATATTAAGAAGGAAGATATTGATCCTCAATAGAAAGTAGAATTGTTTGTAAACAACATTCCACAAGTAGGAAGGCATGTCGATGTTGTGGGAAATAAAAAGCAAATTGGTTTCTACAAGAGGAAGATTGGCAGTTCATTGACTATAGGATTAAACCACACTCCAAGATGTAATTGTGAGTAGGAAATACTACACAAGTTATTTTCAAAAGAAAGAGAGGAGAGAGAAAAATAGAATCATTCTTCACACATAAGAGACTAAGAAACCAACTCGAATCAAATTGTATTAATCCTTGACCATGAGTACAATATATAGAACTCTCCACAAGAGGCATAATGCATACTATGTTAGGGTTTCCATGTCCATGCTAAAAAAAACAACCACTCAGTGGTGTACTCCTATACATTCTATCCCTCCCTCTTCCTGTAGTAGTGCCATTAGATCCATTGGTCCTATACATACTCGATAAGGTAGAATTTGGACTTGATGAGGGTTTTGAAGTCCTACAACCTAGTTACTAGTGGATCTCCCTCCAGCCTAAGTGTTTCCATATGGATTTCCCACCAGGTTAAATAATGGCCCTCTAACTTCAATTTAGAAAATGAAATCTTTTACTCTTCATTTATATGGTGAATGCTAAAATAAAATTCTAGTTGATGAAACTAATGATTCATTTTTAATGCATTGATACCACCTTGGTATGGATTTATGTCAACTTTCTCTTACATCTTGAATATGGATTGTGACGGTTCAATGACACTCGAACTCTCCTGCTCTTTCTCAAGTTCTTTATGTGAATCCTTTCTCAGGTCTTCCTGGTATCCCAATTTCCCCTATGATCTGATGTTTGAGTTAGAGCCTCCATCATCTCCAAATGGTCTAAGCTTACTTGAAATATCCTCCATGAGGATGTTAATATTATGGGATAAAATCTAGCTATGGGAAACCATTACGGGAGAGAACCTAGTTGTAAGGTGAGGCTGGTCTACTCTCATTTCTCTAGTATGGAAATAATGCAAGTACAGAGGAGAAGGAACTATCTATCAAGTTACCTAAGACTTGTGTTTTGTTAGGCCATTATAGAACATTAACCCTCTTTGTTATTCTCTCTAATTTTCCACTCCTCTGCTCTTCTCTAGAACAAAATACAATAACATATAATGGAATTCATTCTCCTCCTAATGGCCCGATATTTAACATATCCTGGTAGCCATCTAGTGGTAGGGTTTTAACTTCCTCAACCCTCAATTACGATAGAGTTTTGGACATTCTAAAATCTTATTGAAATTACATATATGGATAGCCCCATATGCATGATTAACATGAATGATGTGGCATCCTCTCGTACATTGGTGGTCAACATGCTAGGCCAAATTGTGGGAGGAATAAAATTTCCATACAAGATCTGATTGAGGAGTTTGGCACACTATTGGAAAGGTGTCAGAGTGTATAACACCATAGAGGGTGTGGGCATACATTTCAGATAGAAGAACCCCAAAATATTATGTTTAATGACTCAAAATGGCCCTAGAAGGTTCTAGACCCCAATTTTGCCAAAATGAGATCTTCCACTAAAATGTCCCTGCAAGTTGATTCCTCCAATTTAATAGATGACAAATAATGTAATGATCCACCAAATCATTCTTATTATTTAAAATATTTAAAATATATTTGTAAAATTATTCCATGAAGTACACATATATACAAATCCTCTAGATGCATATAAAAATCTTATGTAAAGCTTAGGTATGTAGTAAAATTAATTTTGATTAGTAGACTATGGCTCTACGTTGCTTCAATGACATGCACTTGAAGCTGTCTAACATGATCTTGTGGAATACCTTCATTAAAACAAAAAAAAATTTAGGTATTAGTGGGTGATATTGTTTTAAAAATATAGGTTTTGATACCTATTGAGAGCTCTTACAGAGTGAGGGTCATTTTCCCTTGACACACACTCACTCACTCTTTCAATATAATATTACATATTGAGGTATGAGTATTTATGTGCGAAGCATTGAGGAGTTTAACTTAAAACACATATATAAATACATATATCTTTCATATTGAGGTAGGAGTATTTAGGTGCCAACTGTTAAGGAGTGCATGTGTAAAGAGAAACATGTTTGGAAGGGAAAGAATATTGGTGGTATGAAAAAGAAACACAAGATGTATAATAATGTGCACACATGAAGAAACATTTTTGTGCACATAAAAGGATATGGAAGGTTAGAGATATGAAGTTGAAGAGGCACTCACGTGGTAATGAGGTTAAGACAATAAATCAAGAAGTTGAATTATTGTCGCTGAAGGCATGCAACATGAAGGATATTGGGTTCATATTAGATTGAATATTAGAAAGGAAGATATTGATCCCCAATAGAAAGTAGAATTGTTTATAAACAACATTCCATAATAAGGAAAGCATGTTGATGTTGTGAGAAATAAAAACCAAATTGGTTTCTACAAGAGGAAGATTGGCACTTCATTGATTGTAGGATTAAACCACACTCCAAGATGTAATTTTGAGTAGGAAATACAACACTAGTTAATTGCAAAAGAAATAGAGGAGAGAGAAAAATAGAATAATTCATCACACATAAGAGACTAAGAAACCAACTCGAATCCCATTGTATTAATCCTTTATCATGAGTACAATATATAGAACTGTCAACAAGAGGCGTAATTCACACTAGGGTAGGGTTCCCATGTGCATGCCAAAAAAAACAAGCACTCCCATTTGCAACAATTAACTAAAGTAAAAAGTTGCTAACAATAGGGAAAGGTCAAAATATAGGTGTGAAATAAAGTGAGAACTATACATGAAATGAACATGCATTCCAAAATAGAAAAACTCTCCTAGAATAAGACTAAAGTCCAAGAATAGAACTAAATTTCTAACTAAGAGAGAAATTCATAAATATGGAAAGTCACTAAATAAGTGAAATAGGTTAACTCGAAGAATAAGATGGGTATTGCACACTTCCTTAGGAGGCCACTAATACATAGAAAAAGTATGCATTAGGTGCCATTTCACTTTTCCAATCACTACCAAGTGGATACTGGATGACAAACTTGCTAAAAATAGAAAATACCAAAAATAGACTGCTAGGGTTTTATCACTTGCTAAAAATAGAAAATGAAAAAAATAGACACGATCAAGAATAGTGAGGATAGGCAAGGAATTTAGGATAGTTATGGTGGTCATTCTAGGTGTAGGCAAGGCTATAAATAAACATTTTATAAATAACAATCCTCCTGAGAAA
This sequence comes from Picea engelmannii, assembly GCA_009831015.1. Lineage (NCBI taxonomy): Eukaryota > Viridiplantae > Streptophyta > Pinopsida > Pinales > Pinaceae > Picea > Picea engelmannii. The sequence goes on from ML780120.1 coordinate 585,603, forward strand.
GTGGAAAAATGGAAAAAAATGAGTATGTCACTAAGTATGTAGTTAAGCATGTACCCAAACACCCTCCCTGAAACATAACTGTGGTGTGCAAAACGATGAGTCCCGACAATATGAATCCATGCCAAGTACTCATGTACAAGTATAGATGCATAAAAAATTAACAAAAGTGAGGTAAAGAGGGAAAACCTAGTGGAAACAAATCCCCCCTCAAAATATGTTGCTAACAAAAAATATTGCTAACATGTTTAGTTGATAAGTTGATGTATCCCTCACTCCTAGAAGCATATAATAAGATTTATGTTGGAAGGTAGAGGAACCAACTCCCGTCTGTTTTTCTCCATCAGGGAATTGTACTCCTCTTTCATAGCTACCTTCCAATGGGGGTTTCCTTCAAACTTTGAATAAGATTGGGGATATGATCTAAGTACCATATATCAATAAATAAGAAGCAAAGGCTCCATGGTAGTAAGTGATTACGGAGGCTCCACAAACCGATATCTCATTCTCTGTGGATCAAACAGATCACCCACTAGATCACATGTTTCTTGAAGAGTCTATTGTGCCCATCGTGGTAGATTCTCTGCACCTAAAACTTCTTGTGGCTGATAAAAAATATCAGATATATAAGATTCAAATATTTGATCAAAAGAAGTATCATGAAGTTCCAAAACTAGTGGCGGTGGATATGGAGGTGTGGACTGCCATGGAAGTACTTGTGAAAGACCTTCTTCAAAATTCACACTCCTCTGAAATATATATTTATTAGCATGTGTTAGAATAGATATGTAATCATATTTATAATTAAATTTATATAAGGTGTACAACCTGGAATGGTGATTAACCTCACCAACAAAATTTTTGAACCATCTAACAAGTCGGAAATAATAACCGAGTTTGGAGTGAACTCCATCTTCTTCCTTGAACCTAAATGAGTGATTTGATATATGGAGAGGAGATTCATTGAAATATTCATAACATGAAGTACATCTTGAAAGAATCCTAGTCTAGATCAAATCTACACATATTGCACACCTCAGTAGGAGAATCATCTCCCATGAAGATCAGTGGTCCAAAACAAGTCTCCAAGTATGAGAAAAGTCTATCTGATGAGGCCATGTGATGGGTAGCCCCTGAATCAAACACCAAAGCATTAGGAGAAGATGAAATATCAAGTAAATTATGACCATTACCTCTTTTTGATGATGAATTTTTCGATGGATTCTTCCTTGCATTATCCGAAATAAAACCCTTAAGTTGATGTTGCTCAAGTGATTGTGCCATGATATCTATGGTATTTTTCATGCAAGAAATCTCATGATGGAACCCCCTATTACAATAGGAACACCTTTTCTTCTCCTTTTTTCTCTTTGATTCCTTGGAAATTGAACTCTCATCTGTGGAAATTTGTTTACCTTCCTTCTTTTTCTCTTGGTTCTTCTTACCCTTGTTCTTTTTCTTATTCTTCTTTGAACTTCCTTGAGTTGTAATCACATGAGGATTTGAATTATTGAGTTCCCCTATCTATATTATCTTTGTATAATCATGTATAAGTGACTCCATGAACTCATCTAGGGATGGGATCTTTCATGTAGAACCAATAACTAACCTAACAATATAAAAAGAAAAAGTGTAGACAAAATACTTTGGTCCTAGTTTGGTTAGAATTGAAAAGATTAATTGTTCATCTTTATTATCAATTCCATAATCCCTAACATGCGAAAGAAAATTTTTAATCTTACAAAAGTAGTTATGCAGGGTCTCAAAATCACTTGGATTCAATGCATGTAGATCTTTATCCAACTGGTGACCTCTTAGGTTGTCTTTCTTTCCTATCAAATCCTTCAACTTTGTCCAAACATAATTAGGAGTCTTGCAAGTATCAACATGAAAGAGGAGATCCAGAGAGATTCTCAAGGACAATATCCCATAGGATTCATCCATTATGTTGAATTATTTTTATTTATCTATGGATGAAGTAGGCTCGACCTCAATCCCCATGGTGACCCTATACAAACCTTTGGTGTGAAGTATAAGCTCTATCTTGGGCTTCCACTCAAGTAGTTGAAGGGTGTCAATATCACTAAAGAAGATGGTTGATCCATAGTTATTTGTGGGATTTCCAATATGATCTATAAATGATCCAGATTTATGAGTGGGACAAAATGAATAACAACTGAATACAATAATACAAATATACAAAGAACAACAACATATATCCAGTGAACAATAAATTCTATTGAATAAATAAAATAGGCTAAAAATGTAAAAATGCAGAACTAAAAAAAACGTTCTCGAATTGTGGTAGTTATGTAAATGTGTTGAACTTGCACAGAATAGATCCAACTACAAAACAACACACATTTGTAGAGAGAAATTGAGAAATAATAAGCAAGAGAGAAAGAATGGAATAATTTTCATTAACCAAATGAATAATGAATAATTTACACATGATATACTCTATATAACTTAACCAATGTGCACTAGAGGAGAATCTAATGCACCATAGTGGTGGTCTAGAGTGATATGGACACACACTAGCAGTTATGGGAGTAAACTGCCACCTAGTCTAGTCTCTTGGGAAGTTACGGGAGTGAACTTCCACCTAGCTAAGTTAACTAGTCTATCAGTCTTCATTTAACTAACTGAAATAGAGTGAAGTGAGGAGGAGATTAGGGAATTATGGGTAATGTGCTTGTCTAGTGATGACACCAAGGATAATGCACATTAGTTGGTGATGATCCCAATGTAGCATCTAGACTCCACTCAAATAATCAAACTGAAGTGAAAACTGAAGAGAATATTATCCCTGGAGGAATATTCTTCCTAAAATATAGGAGACTGAATAATGACTAATAAACGAGGAAAAAAATTAGGAAAAAGAAATCCTAGGTGTGTGTGTGAAGTAACTCCAACACCCCCCCCAAACATCACTATGGTGAAAATAAAGAATGTGTCCCAGCAATGAGGTCATGTTAGGTACCCAAATACAAAATATACATTGAAATAAAATGAGGAAAGAGGGAAAACCTCATGGGAAAACCCCCCCTCAAGGTACAATGTATGTAAAAATAAGAACTGGCAATTGCTAGGAAACTATGTCCTTCACTCCAAGATGACTGTGCAGAGAATAGAACTTCTTCTTAGTGAAGGTCTTGGTGAATATGTCTACAGTCTATTCTATTAAAGGACATAACTATAGGTCGATGATCCCCTTGTGTACGAAGTCCCAGATGGAGTGCATGTGGATCTCGATGTTCTTCATCCGCTGGCTCTGAAATGGATCTCTATAGAACTTCAGAGTGCTTTGGTTGTCACACCAGATGATGATCAACCGATGAAAATGAATTCCCAACTTAGTGAGAAAATGTTGTAGCCACATATCCTGAATGGCTATGTTAACTACCCCTCTGTACTCTTCCTCGACTGAAGATAGAGAAATAGAAAATTGATTCTTGCTCGACCAACAGATAGGCCCAAAACCAAACTGAGTGAGTAACCAGATGTGGACTTGCGATCAGTGTTATCGCCAACCTGTTCAGAATCAATGAACCCAATGAGATACAATGTAAAGTCTGCTACAAAATGAATCCCAAAGGTGATGGTTCCCTTTACATATCGAAGGATATTCTTTACATCCTTCCTATGTAGCTCATGTGGCTCCTGCATGAACCTAGAGACTGCATCAACTACATAGAAGAGATATAGTCTGGAGTGTGAGAGATAAAACAAGCTCCCCACTAGATATATATATATAGTTTTCTATCAACCAGTGCAGTGTCCGCTCCATCCTCAAGTTTGACTCCTAATATGAAAGGATTCAAAGAAGACTTGCATTCTATCATGTGAAATATCTCAAGGAGATCTCATGCATACTTGATCTGAGACAAATTGATTCCTGATGAATTATGATTGATCTCGAGTCCAAGGAAGAAATGTAGTAGACCCATGTACATCATCAAGAACCTGTCATGTAGAATCCTCTTGACTACATGAATCATTGAAGTCGAACAACTGGTGATTAGAAAATCATCAACATACAAAACTAGTAGTAGAAGTGACTCAGTCATCCTGAGCATGTAAACATTCGGGTCTGAATTACAACATACAAGGTTCTGTGATGGTAGGTAGGATTCCATCTTGGCATACCATGACCTCAGAGCCTACTTGAGGCCATAAGGATATTTTTTCATTCGACAGACCAAAGAGGAATCCTGCATAAATCCCTAGGGATGCTCCATATAGATATCCTCAGAGAGATCGTAGTGAAGAAATGAATTCTTCACGTACATCTGATGGAATTCCCATCCCTTGGTTACTGCAATGGAAAGTGATAAATGTATTTAATCCATCTTCACTACTGGCGAAGGTCTCATCATAGTCAATGTCATGCACCCACTGAAAGCCTTTGGAAACTAGCCTAGATTTGTATCTTCTAATTTGTCCATCCAGTACGCTCTTGGTTTTGTAGAACCATATGCACCTAACAAGTTTCCTTCCAGAAGGAAGGGGAACTAGATCCCAAGTCTGGTTCTCAAGGAGAGAGTTGTACTCCTCCTGCATGGTAGCTTCTCAAAAGGGATTTCTAGCATCCTCGCCATAAGACTGTGGATATGAAGAATGAACCAAGAAAAGATGCCTGGGTGGCAATGTTTCAGTGGTAGTGAGTGCAAGAGGAGGCTCCTTGAAATCAAATCAAGTCCTCCTAGTATCGGCTGGATCACCAACAAGATCCCCTACATCCTGAAGAGTAGTCTAGGCCCACTTGGACCTCTTCTCTGGCTCTGCATCTACATATGGATGCACTAACTCTACATCTGACTATACTAACTCTGTATTTGGATCATTTGAATCCTTTTAATCAGAACTCTCATCTGAAGAAGATTCGACATGTGCATGCTCATCATCTCTGACAGGTGGAAGAACAAAGGTGTCTACATGCAACTGTTGAGGTACATGTGAGACACTTTCCTCGAATTAGACACTACGCTCAATGATGAGCCGGTCTGAGGAAATATCAATGAGTCTGCATACCTTCACACCATCAAGGTATCCAACAAAAATACATTCGGTTCTCTGTGGATCAAGTGCCTTCCTCTTTTTAGAGGGAATCTGAGCCTATGCACGTGAACCGAAAATGTGAAAGTGGGTCACTTCCAATTTGAGGCATCTCCAAGCATCGTAGGGGGTCTTATCCTTGAAAAATATATGGGGAGATTTGTTTTGTATGTAGGTTGCACAATTAAGTTCTTTAGACCATAATATCTACTGAAGTGACTTTTCATGTAGCATGCAAGATGCCATCTCTTTTAGAGATCTGTTTTTCCGCTCAACAACTCTGTTTTGTTGCAGAGTATAGGGAACTATGTGTTGCAACTAAATCCCTACTTCATGAAAAATATCCCATATCTCATGGTTGAAATACTCTCCCCCGTTATCAATTCATAGGACTTTGATTTTATTTCCTAACTGTATCTGAACCAGGGATTTGAAATCTTTGAGGTGTTGAAATACCTCTGATTTTTTCCTGAGAAAGAAAATCCATGTGAAACGTGAGAAATCATCAACAAAAATTAGCATGTACCTCACTTTTATGATTGATGGATGTGGAAAAGGGGACATGATATCACGATGGATCAGATATAAAGGAGAGGAATCTCTCTGAGTCTTTCCTTTGTCGAATTTCTCTTGAGGGTGTTTTCCAAGAACACAACCCTCACAAATTCCTTTGGACAACTGGATGTCTCGTAGACCATCAACCAATCCTTGCTTGCTAAGTTGTGTCATATATATGAAATTTAAATGCTTGAACCTTTTGTGCCATATCCTACTTCTTTCATCAGCATGGGTAAGAAGTAAAGCATAATCTGGTTCAATAAATTCAAAAAATGTATACAATCTAGATTGATGATTTATCTCACCGGTAGAAACCTTGGAATTGGTTTTCATTTCATAGATGTCCACTGCACCAGGTGCGAATATTACTTTATTTCTGGTGCCAGAATTTGTCATCTAATACACGGAGAGAATATTGACAGAAAGTTTGGGAACATGCAACACATTCTCGAAGCTTCCGTTGGTGAGTTCAATCCTTCCTTTTACAGTGACATCGACTAGAGAGTTGTCCCCCATTAGAATAGGAGGACCTTTGCATGCATCCAATGAAGAATAGACTTCTTTTTTTTCAGCCATGTGATGTGATGCTCATGAATCTATGATCTAAGCATTGGGAGAGGAGTTGATCACAATCAAGGCATGGCTAGAATTGCCTTTCTTGGGATTCTTATCTTCTGGCTTCTTCTTCTTGGAACCCTCGAGGATGCGATATCCAAGGTTATTTTGCTAAAGTATTTTAGTCATTAGATCTATTTTTTTTGCATGCATACGGATTCTGGATGGAATCATTTTGGCAGTATGTGCATTTCTCCCCTTTTCTTCCCTTTCCACCTTTGGATCCAAAGGCATCGGTGAAGGTTTTTGAGTACCCTTCCTTCTTCAGATTTTCATGTGATTTCCTTTTGTATTTATCTTTAGATTTATGATATTTATGACCACTTCCATCTTTCACAGTAAGTGCATGCGCTTTTGGGGCTTTGATTTTTCCCATGTTAATGATCTTGGTCTGCTCTTGTGTCAGGAATTCTATAAATTCCTCAAGAGAAGGCATCTTACAGGTGGCTCCAGAGATGAATTTGACTGAATGGAATGTGGATATGAACACTGATAATTCAGGACCAAGTTTGGAGAGAATGGTGAGAACCATTTGTTTCTCCTCCTTAGATTTTTCAACCCCACAAGCCTTGAATATTTGTGACAGTAAATCCTTAAATTTTGTAAATAAATTTTGGAGATTGTCGAAGATTTTTGGATCCAATGTGAGAAATTCCACCTCGATCATGTGTCCTCTCATCTCATCCTATTTTCCAAATATCCCTTCCATGGTGGTATAGGATTCATTGGGGGTTTTACAAGAAGATATGTGAAAAAGGATATCATGAGAAATGAGACTGCAAATTGTTTTGAATGCTTCATCCATTCGATTTAGATACTTGGATTTTTCTATGGTTGATGTTGGTTATGTTTCCATGTTCATGGTTAACCTGTAAAATTCTCTTCTTTGAATGTGCATGATCATCCTCTCCATCCATGCAAAGTAATTGTAAGGTGTAAGAATGAATTCTTTTGGGAATTCCATTTTTCCGTTGTCTTCAATATTTGGTACCTGCAAAAAAAATTCAGTGTGTATTTTGATTAGCAGTCCATAAGATCTAATACCATGTAAATGTGTTGAACCTAAACATAATATATCTATCTATAAAATAACACACAAATTCGAAAAGAGAAATTGAGAAAGAAGAAGCAAGATAGAAAGAATGGAAGAATTATCATTAACCAAATGAATAATGAATAATTTACACATGATATACTATTTATAACTTAACCAATGCACACTGGAGGAGAATAAAATGCACCATAGTGGTGGTCTAGAGTGATCTGGACACACACCAGAATTTACGGGAGTAAACTGCCACCTGGTATAGTCTCTCAGACAGTTACGGGAGTGAACTGCCACCTAGTTGAGTTAACTAGTTTATCAATGTTGGCACAGGGGCAGACCCAGGGTTCAACACTCAAGAGCGCACCAAAAAAACCCTAACTATCATCCCTTTTGGCAACACCTACGAAGAAGATGAAGTCTCACCCGAGGTAGAGGCAGGGGTGGTTGTAGGACTCAAATGTCTGCAACCTTAGCTGGGACATAGATATGTGATTATAACACCTTATCAAATCACTTATCAATTACAGTTTGTTATTATTCAACTTTAGCTCACAACGCAACTAAAACCTAACAGTAGATCAGCACAGTACTCACACATATCCAATAGATTCAATCACTAAACATACAAATAGAGATCATATCTAGCATTCATTCATATTATTCAGCACTAAACTATCATATCAGATTCATCTATAATCTAACATCGCACTAGGCATTGAATCACATAAACAAAAGAACAACCAAAATCACAAAGCATTCACAACACAGGATATATGTGGTTCATCGCCACCCTCGGGCTACGTCCACCAACTCTTCGTCTTCTCTTTATTATCTTCTGTCAATATTCTTACAGTCACAAAGCATCAGAAAACTACTCCGCATAGGACAAGAGATCTGCGTGCACTTCGCCAGATCCTCCTTCCCCAAGTAGATCTAGGCACAAAGCCTTACACAGTCTGCACACAAAGCACTACATATGACTTGCACTTATCTCTGCAAGTCTCACACAGTATGCACTAAGTACTTACAACTATTACCTGCACTGAGCACAACTTACAACTCTTCGATCACATAGATTGAACTACTTCCTACATATCTTAGCTGTGACATCCCCAAAAATAAAATATTTTTTGAAATTTAAATTTGCTGGAAATTTATTCTGTTTTTAGTAAATTCGAATTTGGAAAATTTTTGCCATTTATGGAAATTCTGAATTTCGAATTTGATATTTGTAATTAATTATTATGAATGTTGGGCAGATATCTGATTAGACTCAACTAACTATTTGACTATGACACTTCTATAAAAACATAATATTTATATTGAGTTCAGGAGGACAAATGGAACAACTATGTTAAAATCAGCTGACCATAACTCCATGAGTGGGGAACATGTTGGAACTACCTCTAGGTTGATTATTACAAGTGGAAAATCAATGATTTGGCCATTGGCAGCCCCTGAAAATCTGGGATTTAGAAATATGTGAAAATTCCCAAGGGAAGGAAAAGACCTAGGCAAATTGATAAATAGCATATGTGAGGAGGCAAGACGCTGCCAAGTATGCTGGGAAAGGAGACTATTGATTTTTCCTTGCTGTTATGAACACTACTAAGTGAGTGTGATGCAAGAGGAATCTTCTATAATTGAAGGACATTTCTAAGGAGAAGTTTTGCCAAGTTCACCCTCATGGATTTATGGTCAGGCTAGGGGGTGAATCGGGAAAGTGATTTTGGTTTCCCTATTCTATGGTTGGGAGGAACGTGGTTGTTCCATTTGTCTTCCCGTGCACTAGTTCAGATATGTAAATCTTCTCCTACTTTGTTTGAATGATTTGTGTATCTGAAATTATGCATCTAATTGTGCTAAGTTGAAATAATTCCATGGATGACATATGTTCGTAGTATGAAGTTTATAATCAAAGACTAAATTGTGGGAATGGTTCCTCCTGAAACTAAAATGCTAAGCAAAACTATCTATATACAAATGAACTTGAAAGAACAGATCCATCTACAGGATATGTTTAACTCTGTAATCAAAATTCTAGTTAGGATTATCTGTGTATAAATGTTCTTGAAAGGAACAGATCTATTTATAGGCATATGTTCATTTCTATGAATAAAATATTAAGCAGATCTATCTATGAGTAATCAGAGTTGAGTAATTTTGTACATATATAAATGTTTAGGTGTATCTCTGTAATTAAATTTCAAAAAATCGTATCACTTAGCGGAGACTTCCTTTCTAGTATAACTTGGAATTGAAGAGAAATACGAGACAACACGAATCCTATGGATCATATATATGTTTATATATTATACATATATATTATTTTGGAAACTGTATAGGCGTCACAGCAAACCAAAAGTGGACTATCTACAACATAAATAGTTAATATTATATATGTTTGTTCATGTATTATATGAATCATATATTGATCAATAGTATGTATCAACAACATGTAAACAAAATGCTAGATGCGTAAATACCGATGAAATTGAAAGTTAAAAATTTGGAACCCCTTTTTATATATTATATCCAATGCTAGAATCGAAAGTACAATGAAATGGTCTGCTTCAAGAAGTTATATTGATATCGGAATATCGTTGACAGTCAGAATTTAACCATTATGTATTACTCTACTTTCATTATGTGACATGCAAAGAAGAAGAGTCCTGAATCTTTCATTAATTAAACACAGGCAAAAAGTTTGAGCCCAGATTTAGGGTAGGTATGAAACTACGCAGCCAAGGAAATTATAAATAGTTTATGTGGTAGATTATTATAATGATTTTTTCCTTGCCAAACAAGAATTGAACTTAAAATTGGGTACATTACAATTACAGACCGAGGAAAAACTTCGACATTTTCATCAGGGACGATTAAATCCCAAAGGGTTTGTGTTAAGGAACCCGAGTACCTTTCCCATGAAAAAAATGGCCGATATCATCTCAGGATCGTTTTAAATTCTTCTTGAGCCTAAAAGGCTCCCTCAAGTCCCTATTGGAACCTCAATTTACACAATCCACAGGACCTCCATGAAAACTCCATTGGCGAAAGTCATCAGGCGGTTGACTCTACTAGTACAATGTGTCTGCGCCACCTAGAATAGACTCCCTCTCTCCAAATCCTTTGTGATATGACCATAAACAAGGCCTTAATGCAAGCGCCTTTCGTGACTCATGATCTTGTGAGTTCGTGAGTCGAAGACCCTCGAATCTTCTTTCACTCCAAACCTTCGATACCCGAGATGCGATACGGGTATGGATTCCTCCTCGCTAGCACCTGCTACATATAACTGTGGGCTAGGGTAAACACTAGCACTACTCACAACTCGCGACTTCATGAGTTGGAGTGTTGAACCCTCATGCTCCTCCTTTGCGAAACCCCGAAGCACGATAAGTCAATGATGGGTTGACTCCTTCCAAGGTGATGCGTGTATGCCATCTATCGCCTACTTCCACCTTTTATGTGCGTTGTATGTTTGCGCCACCTATCAACCGCACGGTCCCCACCTAATGGATGTGCCACGTGTTGCATGAGCCCTCGGCGCTTGGCACTTCGCGACTTCTGTAGTCGAAAATAAATGCTTCCAACCTTTGAACCCCCGATACGCAATACCACGTGGAGGTTCTGATCGGACGGATCTCCTGCTCTGAGATCCAACAATTGGAATGATTTCTCAATATCGTTGATCGTGAATCCTTGCTCCTCTCCACACTTAGAGTTATTTTGCGTGAGAAAGAATTTTGGGATCATGAATCCTAAGTCCTCCATAGTCCAAGTTTTGTATAGTATGACATGTATAAATGTTTGGAAGCTTAGGACTTACTAAAATGTTAGAGTAATGGACGGTTATCTTAGCATGAAGTGGACACCTATATATTCACTTATTAAAATGGGTAACCATAGTATAAGAAACTTATCAGAGTTTAATACTAGAGAAAATGATCATTTTATCCTAAGAACGAATCTATCGAGTTAATTAGGATTAATGTTCCAGAGAAGACAATTTTTTTTTTTTGGTCAAAATTAAGGTATATTACATATGGTATCAAGCAAAAGTTATAACACTGGGTCTGAACAGGGCCACATTAATTACTTAGTATATACTCTGATTTATGTAAAACTAATAAATCTTTTGGTTACAAACAAAAATCCCTTTCTGTTTTGTGTTGATTATGGCAGCTCAAGAAGGTGCAGAAATCAGGATGGAAGGAAATCCGTAGCAAAGACCTCTTGGAGATCCAAGACAAAACAGTGATAGAAGCTCACCCATGGAGGTGTTGGAAGCAATGAGGAATCTTATTGTTGAACTGCAGGTTTTCAAGGCTGACAATGAAAAATTGAAGAAAGCATAGCAGGAACAACAAGAGATAAATGAAGTCCTGTTACGTAGTATAGTAACCAAGAAAAACCTAAAAGATGATAACCATGAAAAAGAGGTCAGCAAAAGGGCCTCCAAGAATTCTGGTCCGGAAACAGAAAAAGGAGACAATTCGTCAGAAGGGACACCTTCAGCTGAAGATAAAATTATACCAGATAGAAAAAGGAAACAAATGGACCACCTTGAAGGAGAATTTAAAAATATTAAACCAACTACCTTTGATGGAAAATCCAGGAAAGGAGAAGAAGTTGAGGCATGGTTGTTGGACATCAAAAAATACTTTCAGATCTATAACTATTCCAGCAACATGAAGGTCAGAATGGCCATCTACAATCTAAAGGGGAAAGCCAGGATTTGGTGACAGGACCTGAAATTGGCCAAGGTTCTAAAGGAAGACAAAAGAATTTTACGAGTTACGACTTGGACAGATGACGATGGAAGACCTTATAAATAAATTTCTAGAATTACTAAGGTTCGTATTGTACATCCGAGAGGATAAAGTAAAAATCCATCGATTCTTAAGCTATTTACCACAGTCCTACAGGGATAGAATTGAGTTTGAAAACCCCAAATCCTTGAGTGAGGTATTCAGGAAAGCGTGAATGTGCTATGACCAGTATAAAAAATGGGTAGAATTTCCCAAGGCCTGGAAGGATAAGAAGCAATATCGAATGAACCAATGGAAGAAGGGATACTAGCCAGCTCCTTATCGGAATGCAGCAAAAAGTTTCCCAAGGAAGGATTTTCACTCCAATCATCTGAATGCGCAAGGTAGCGGTAAACTGGTAAACCTGGGAACAAATAAGTTTGGGGACAACTTCCGCAAGCCATTAAAGTGTTGGGAATGTGGAGAGCCTCATCTAAGGAGGAATTGTCCATGTTTAATTTCAGCAAACAGAACTGTTTTTCACAATATGCAAGAAGCCTCGACAGTGGGAGACGTGGGAAGAATCCTGCATCGGATAAATGCAGCCATAGATGGTCGACAAGCCGACCACTAGTCCTCGGTGGTAGAGATCGAAGGTAAAATCAATGACACTTGAATTTATTTTTTAATTGACCCTGGAGCTACGTTAAGTTATATTACTCCTAATGTAGTGGAGTCGAATCAACTTAAGGTACTGAAACATGCAAAATCATGGTTTGTACAACTAGAAACAAGTACTAAAAGGAAAGTAGTTGACTTTATGTTTGATTTTGAGTTCAACTTAGATGGTCAAAAGATAAGGACCAATCTGAACATCCTACCACTAGGATCTTATGATATGATTATCAGGATGGATTCGTTGGAACAACACAAAGCAATACTAGACTGTTATACAAAGATACTTAGTTATAAAGATGATTTTGGCACTTTTAGAACAACCCAAGGAATACCAAAACCTGTATCATTTAGACAAGTTTCATTGATGCAACTCAAGAAATGTATTAGAAAGGGATGTCAAGTTTATGCCATCCAAGTGATGAATCTATTAGAAAAATAAGATAAGCCAAAGTTAGAAGACTTTTCTATCCTACATGAATTCAGATACATGTTTGTGGATGAGATACCAGAATTAACTCCTAGAAGGGAAATAGACTTCTCCATAGACCTAATACCCATTTCATCCCCTATCTCAAAATCACCCTACCAAATGAGTCTACCAAAACTGACAGAATTAAAAATACAATTACAGGAATTGTTGGACAAAGAGTATATCAGACTGAGTGTTTCGCCATGGGGAGCATTAGTCCTCTTTGTGAAAAAGAAAGACGGTACTCTAATACTATGTATCAATTATAGACAACTGAACAAAATGACTATTAAGAACAAATACCCCTTACCAAGGATAAATGATCTGTTCGATCAAGTGGGTGGGGCCAAGATCTTTTCAAAGTTGGATTTACGATCTGATTATCATCAAGTTAGGATAAAAGAAGAGGACATAAACAAAACAACTTTTCGGACAAGATATGGACACTACGAATTTGTAGTCATACCTTTCAGACTCACTAACGCACCAGCCACATTTATGTGCCCGATGAATAGTATTTTCAGTCAATACTTAGACAAGTTCGTGGTAGTATTTATCGACGATATTCTGGTCTATTCAAAAATGGAGGAAGAACATGATGAACACTTAAGGATAGTGTTGCAAACTTTGAGAAAACACAAACTGTACGCTAAATTTGACAAGTGTGACTTTTATCAAAAAGAAATACAATATCTAGGACATGTAATTTCAGCATAAGGCATTTCCGTAGACTCGGAGAAGACAAGAGCCATTATGGAATGGCCAATACCTAAGGATGTAGAAGATATCCAGTCATTCATGGGAATCACCAGATATTACCGTAGGTTTATAGAAGGATTTTCCAAGATAACCTACCCTATCACATCATTACAAAAGAAAGGAACCAAGTTTAATTGGTCAGAGAAGTGTCAAGATAGTTTTAACAAGCTGAAGGAATTATTAACAACTGCACCGATTCTGAAGGTAGCAGACCCAGATAAAGACTTCACTGTATGTGTTTATGCAAGTAAAGAAGGACTAGGTGGTGTCCTAACTCAATAAGGACATGTTATTTGTTATGAGTCCCGAAAATTAAAGGAACACGAGAAAAATTATGCCACTCATGACTTAGAATTAACAGTGGTAATACACGCCTTAAAAATGTGGTGACACTACATAATGGGCAGAAAATTTCTACTATTAATGGATAATAACAGGGTGAAGTATATGTTTAACCAACCAGATCTTAATGCAAGACAAGCCAGATGGCTAGCCTTCTTGAGAGAATTCGACTTCGAGGCATATCAAGGGTAAGGAAAATAAAGTAGTAGACGCTTTAAGTAGAAGAGTCCATGGGTTATTTGAGATAAACATCAGCAGGGCAGAAAATTTCTACTATTAATGGATAATAGCGGGGTGAAGTATCTGTTTAACCAACTAGATCTTAATGCAAGACAAGCCAGATGGCTAGCCTTCTTGAGTGAATTCGACTTCGAGGTCAGACATATCAAGGGTAAGGAAAATAAAGTAGTAGACGCTTTAAGCAGAAGAGTCCATGGGTTATTTGAGATAAACATCAGCAGGGCAGAAAGTGATATGGAACAAAGAATAAGGACGACAAGTATTAACGATGGAAATTACATGAAGATGATGTCAGAATTACAAAACAATACAACAAACTCAAATAAACCAGATCTAAGTATCGACAAGAAGGGACTATTACAATTTAAAAATAGACTTTACATACCAAATTCAACAGAGTTAAAATTAACTGTTTTAGACGAAGTGCATAAGAAACTGTATTCTGTATATCCAGGTTACCAGAAAATAATAACAACACTCAGAAAACTATTTTACTAGTCTAATATGAAGGGTGAAATAGCAGAGTACTTGGCTAGGTACCAAGATTTTCAGCAGGTTAAGGCCGAGCACCAGCACCCAACCGGCCTATTACAGCCATTACCAGTATCAGAACGGAAATGGGAGACTATATCACTAGACTTTATAACAGGTTTGCCTAAAACTCAGAAATAGAATGATTCTATCATGGTTGTAATCGATAAACTTAGTAAGTTTGCACACTTTATTCCTGTAAAGTCTACTTTTAAAGCTATAAACAGTGCTGAAATATTCATGATTTTTTTTTTAGACTGCATGGTATTCCTAAAATGGTGGTTTTAGATAGAGACGTAAAATTTACATCTGCTTTTTGGAAGGAATTGTTTGCAGGGCTAAACACTAACTTGAATTTCAGTATGAGATATCACCCACAAACGGATGGACAGACCGAAAGGACAAACCAAATCATAGAGGATATGCTCCGCATGTATGTAAGAACAAAACCAAACAAGTGGGAAGACTACCTACACTTGGTAGAATTTGCATATAAAAATGGATACCAAACTTCGGCTAAGTTAAGCCCTTTCGAAATACTGTACGACAGAAAATTTACGACTCCAATTAGCTGGGATAACCTGGCCGACAGACTCATGGTTGGACCAGAGATGCTCCAAGAAATGGAGAACATGGTAAGGAAGGTACAACAGAACTTGAAAGAAGCACAGTATAGACAGAAGAGCTATGTAGATCAGAAAAGAAGACACTTGGAATTTCAAGTGGGAGACCATGTTTATTTGAAGGTCAAAGCCCGATAAAGCTCGTTGAAGTTAGGGAACTGTGCCAAGATGGCACCCAGGTTTTGTGGGCCCTTGAGATACTAGCTCGAATTGGACCCGTAGCATATCAACTTGCACTTCCAACTAATCTAAGAATTCATAATGTATTTCATGTTTCGTTGTTGAAAAAGTATATTCATGACCCTACTCATAAGATTTATTAGAACTTGGTGCAGGTGGAACCCGAAGGCGAGTTCTAGGTGGAACCCCTGTGCATTCTGGACCGAAGAGAAATAGCACTTCTGAATAGAGCCATCGCTTAGGTAAAGGTGCAATGGAAGCACTTTAGTCCTGAGGAGGCCACTTGGGAGTTGGAGGGAGATTTGCATAAATCTCATCCAATCCTATTCCAAGAAAGGAACAAACACTGAGGACAGTGTTTTACTGAAGGGGGAAAGGATGTGACATCCCCAAAAATAAAATATTTTTTGAAATTTAAATTTGCTGGAAATTTATTCCGTTTTTAGTAAATTCGAATTTGGAAAATTTTTGCCATTTATGGAAATTCTGAATTTCGAATTTGATATTTGTAATTAATTATTATGACTGTTGGGCAAAGATCTGATTAGACTCAACTAATTATTTGACTATGACACTTGTATAAAAATAGAATATTTATATTGATTTCAGGAGGACAAATGGAACAACCATGTTAAAATCATCTGACCATAACTCCATGAGTGGGGAACATGTTGGAACTAACTCTAGGTTGATTATTACAAGTGGAAAATCAATGATTTGGCCATTGGAAGCCCCTGAAAATCCGGGATTTAGAAAGATGTGAAAATTCCCAAGGGAGGGAAAAGACTTAGGCAAATTGATAAATAGCATATGTGAGGAGGCAAGACGCTGCCAAGTATGTTGGGAAAGGAGACTATTGATTTTTCCTTGCTGTTATGAACACTACTAAGTGAGTGTGAGGCAAGAGGAATCTGCTATAATTGAAGGACATTTCTAAGGAGAAGTTTTGCCAAGTTCGCCCTCATGGATTTATGGTCAGGCTAGGGGGTGAATCGGGAAAGTGATTTTGGTTGCCCTATTCTATGGTTGGGAGGAACGTGGTTGTTCCATTTGTCTTCCCGCGCACTAGTTCAGATATGTAAATCTTCTCCTGCTTTGTTTGAATGATTTGTGTATCTGAAATTATGCATCTAATTGTGCTAAGTTGAAATAATTCCATGGATGACATATGTTCGTAGTATGAAGTTTATAATCAAAGACTAAATTGTGGGAATGGTTCCTCCTGAAACTAAAATGCTAGGGAAAACTATCTATATACAAATGAACTTGAATGAACAGATCCATCTACAAGATATGTTTAACTCTGTAATCGAAATTCTAGTTAGGATTATCTGTGTATAAATGTGCTTGAAAGGAACAGATCTATTTATAGGCATATGTTCATTTCTATGACTGAAATATTAAGCAGATCTATCTATGAATAATCGGAGTTGAGTAAGTTTGTACACATATAAACGTTTAGGTGTATCTCTGTAACTAAATTTCAGAAAATCGTATCACTCAGCGGAGACTTCCTTTCTAGTATAACTTGGAATTGAAGAGAAATACGAGACAACACGAATCCTATGGATCATATATATGTTTATATATTATACATATATATTATTTTGGAAACTATATAGGCGTCACAGCAAACCGGAAGTGGACTATCTACAACATAAATAGTTAATATTATATATGTTTTTTCATGTATTATATGAATCATATACTGATCAATAGTATGTATCAACAACATGTAAACGAAATGCTAGATGCGTAAATACCGATGAAATTGAAAGTTAAAAATCTGGAACCCCTTTTTGTATATTATATCTAAAAAGAATCGAAAGTACAATGAAATGGTCTGCTTCAAGAAGTTATATTGATATTAGAATACCGTTGACAGTCAAAATTTAACCATTCTGTATTACTCTACTTTCATTATGTGACAGGAAAAGAAGAAGAGTCTTGAATCTTGTATTAATTAAACACAGGAAAAAAGTTCAAGCCCAGATTTAGGGTAGGTATGAAACTACGTAGCCGAGGAAATTATAAATAGTTTATATGGTAGATTATTATAATGATCTTTTCCTTGCCAAACAAGAATCGAACTTCAAACTGGGTACATTACAATTACGGACCGAGGAAAAACTTCGACCTTTGTATCAGGGACGATTAAATCCTGAAGGGTTTGTGTTAAGGAACCCAAGTACCTTTCCCATGAAAAGGATGGCCGAGATCCGCTCAGGATCGTTTTAAATTCTCCTTGAGCCGAAAAGTCCCTCGAGTCCCTATTGGAACCTCAATTTACACAATCCACAGGCCCTCCTTGAAAACTCCACCAGCGAAAGTCAATAGATGATTGACTCTACCAGTACAATGCGCTTGCGCCACCTAGAATATAATCCCTCTCTCCAACTCCTTTTTGATATGACCATAAACAAGGCCTTAACGCAAGAGCCTTTCGTGACTCGCGATCTCGCGAGTTCGTGAGTCGAAGATCCTCGACTCTTCTTGCACTCCAAACCTCTGATACTTGAGATGCGATACGGGTATGGCTTCCTCCTCGCTAGCGCCTGCTACATATAACCGTGGGCTAGGCTAAACACTAGCACTACTCGCAACTCATGACTTCACGAGTTGGAGTGTTGAACCCTCGTGCTCCTCCTTTGCAAAACCATGAAGCACAATAAGTCAATGATGGGTTGACTCCTTCCAAGGTGACGCGTGTACGCCACCTGTCGCCTACTTCCTCCTTTTCTGTGCACTGCATGTTTGCACCACCTATCAACCACATGGTCCCCACCTAACATATGTGCCATGTGTTGCACAAGACCTTAGTGCTCGGCACTTCGCGACTTATGTAGTCGAAAAGAAATGCTTCCAACCTTTGAACCCCTGATACACAATACCACGTGGAGGTTCTGATCCGACGGATCTCCTGTTCCGAGATCCAATAGTTGGAATGATTTCTCAACATCGTCGATCGCTAATCCTTGCTCCTCTCCACACTTAGAATTATTTTGCGTAAGAAAGAATTTTTGGATCATGAATCCTAAGTCCTCCATAGTCCAAGTTCTGTATAGTATGACACGTATAAATGTTAGGAAGCTTAGGACTTATAGAAATGTTAGAGTAATGGACGGTTATCTTAGCATGACCTGGACACCTATACATTGGCTGATTAAAATGGGTAACCATAGTATAAGAAACTTATCAGAGTTTAATACTAGAGAAAACGATCATTTTATCCTAAGAACGAATCTATCGAGATAATTAGGATTAATGTTCCGAAGAAGACAAATTTTATTTTTTTTGGTCAAAATTAAGGTATATTACATTAGCCTTCTACTTATACATTACAAAATAGGCCTAAGCATGGGTAAACCCATGGGTCGACATCCCCATACCCGTTACATAACCCCAAAACCCAAAAAAACCTAAAGAGGGGCTGAAATCCCACGATATCTGCTCCGTCTTGCACTCTGCCTTCGACAGCCTGTCGAAGACCCAAAAATAGGTCAAACATGACCAAGGATCCTCAAAACTTGGTCAAGGGCCAACAGGGCCCTAACACTCACCTATGACTCATCCCAATTCATTATGATCTAGGTAATTATGACTCAAAATCCTCGATCTTGGCTCGAGCTGCTTCGACTTGTTGTTGTTCCATGGTATCCTGTTGAATGAACTCGTGGATGACTACTTCGTTGACAGGTCCCTCTAAGCATTGTTCAACTGTAGTGACAACTTGCTCCAGTTCTATTCCTCGACCTTCGATCTCTGAGAATAGTTGGCAAGCCTCATCATGTATAGGTTGGAGCCTCTGAGTCACTTCCATAACTCTTCTCTAAATGGTGTGGACCTTCTATTGAGAAACACGCTACTCTTGGGATCGCTTCATCCTTTCAACAATTGATAGGGGCTTTAACTGTGTCTGTATTGTTTCTTCTTTCTACTTTTCCTCTTGGAACTGTGACTCCAGTGCCTTCAATTTTGGATTCTTAGTGAGTCTCTCATAATTCTGGGCACTGCGATCACTTAGTTGCTTACATTCCATGGCAAGGGCCTTTATTCTCTCAACTGCATTGCAGGCAGTTTCTTCTCTTTGATCCCTCACCTCTTGCAGAGTGTCGGTTACTGTTCGGAGCTCTAAGTCTGTTATTCTTTGTTGTAGCTGCTAGATAGCTTCCACGAGTTGTTCTAGTTGTTGTTTGACTCAGTCTTCTACCTTTGGCTCTAAACCTGTCACAAAGCAAAGTGCTTTGTTGACTGTTTCTTTTACTTCGAGTTTCTCTGTGAGTAACTGTTATTTTTCTTGGTGAATCTGTACTTTCTCCTCTTCAAACTTTGTCTGGAGAGAAACCTGCTCCTGCTCCGCAACTTGACGTTGTTCTACGACTACTTCTTGCACTTGCTTCAAGGCTTGTGTGCCTTGTTCTGTTTCTTCCTATGCATGATGAAGGTGAGCTTCAGTCACATTGGCTAGTCTACGAAGTTGGACTGGCTCATCTCCAAACTCTGGTTCTTTCGACAGTAGGGGCACAGTAGACACTGCGCGTCTAGAATGAAGGGACTACTCTACCCCTCAAAGTTAAAATTTGATTCTATCATACATCTCTTCCTTCTTGGATTCTTGTTTCTAAAATATTTCCTGTGAGGCATCATTCATAGCTACGATGATGAAGTCAAAATCATCGATAGTGAGCACAGTCTGTATCTTAGTCAAGGTAGCTCTGGATTTCTTTTAGGAAGAGGGTTTCATGGGAGCAACCTTCCTCTTCTTCAAGGGATAATCCTCATCTCTAGGTGGTTTTACTTCTCCTTTCTTCTGCTCATCTTATTTTCTATTTATCTCTTCTACTTCGTCATCACCCCCTCATCCAGGTGATACTGAAGCAATATTTTCTGATGCGTTGCTTAAGTCTTGGACTTCTTCGGTCTTCTTCCTTCTACTAGGTCCAAGTGTGTCATGTTATTTGTGAGTGGCCTCCAAGCTGTCAAATTTAGGGTCAGACATCTCTGTAGGATCAATGGGGATAAGGAGTTCTATTGACTAGAGTTCTATTGACTAGTCCTTAGTTATCTCCTCGAGGTCCTCTTCTATGAGCTTGTAGTACGACTGAAGTTCCTCCTTATGCTCATCTACTCACACGGTGATATAGATGAAGTGTCGATATGAATGGAACTTCATGAGGGTTCAAAACCATTGTAGGGTGTTCATATTCATGCAAGGTTCGACTTCAATAGTCCTCTTTAGTTGGAGATAATATATATGAAAAACTACGTTCGAATACCATTGTTTTCCCATATCTCTCAAGTACCAAAGCATGGTGATCTTCGTAGCAAGCAGCTCGAACGGCTCAATGTCTAGGAAGGTCACACCTTCCGGCATCTCCCAAGAAATAAACACTATGAGGATCGGAAGCCAGCTGAAGTGGAACTCATAGCCCTGATCCTGAGCTTCATGAAAATCTAACTCTAGCTGGTTGACTAGGTACTTTGCCCAGTTCATTTGTAGGCCTTCTACACATTTCCCCGCAAGATCAACGACAAACCCTGTGACCTGCATGGGTCTGTTTTTCCTTTCTATCTTTCCTACAATTAATTGGCATGCTAGGTGCACTACGCCATTCTAGAGGGAAGCTACCTTGTAGCCTTGCATCCCCTTATCAACATCACCATAAGTATCCTTGATCTTATGTGCTAACGTGCGATCTATGGCTTTTCCTGGGTAAAATTCCTGCGAGTTAGGTCCTTGCATACTCAATCTAATGATCCTATGGATCAACGTTGGATCAATTGTGATATGTCAATCTGTCCATAAGTATCCTCCATGGTAACAAGAGAGAAGGATATTAGCATAGGCGTTAACCTCCTGGTTCCTTCCGAAGTGTGGGATCTTCATTATGTTCAACAGGGTGGATCACGTGAGGTTCATCGTCCACGAATAGGGGGTTGTCTTCAAGTTCTTCCCCTTTGTCTTGGTCAAGTATTTATATGGGGTGAGTATATTATAGTTCTTGCAGTCTCCTAGGTTGAAGTCGTTGAAATTCAATGTTGTGATCTTGGCCTGTTGTGCTCTAACTACGTGTATCCCCTTTGGGAGGTACGCAGTAACCATGGTGTAATAAAAATCTCTTGGCACACTATCACGACTCATCGTGCCGGCCAGGGGTGGGATGTAGTCGGGTAAGATGGTCGATATTACCTTCACATTGGCTAGGTCATCTCTGTGATTGGTTCTCTTTTCTGTGACACCTCAAGATGGCTCGGATCCACGAGTGGTTGACAGAGAGGCTTGCAGTCCTCTCATCAAGGACGCTTGAATACTTGCATACATTACTTTCTCGGGCATGATATCAATGAGAAATTATTCGACGAGTTTCTCCACGACGTTGAGCTCGCCTGGCATACATGCTTAGATCAGATGGATGAATGAGTGCACAAAACAATAGAACTGGTGTCGATCTTACTAATCACAACGCGGTAGCAATGAGTTCTCTCTGGTACAATTTGCAAAATTGTTCTCGGTGCAATAGTTGACAGAATAAGTAGACAACAACATAACAAATCTTTTCAACGGACAAGAGACCTTCTTTAATTCAGTTATGTCCATTACAGCGTGGTCCCAATGGTATGATGGCAAGCTTTCTGGCCATAATTTGTGTTCTACCCGTTCGGGGCATCAGTCTAATGGTTATACTGTTTCCAACAGCTATATCGCTTCGCCATGGAAAATTTCCATGTAGCACTATTCTGATATCTCGATGAAGTTCTAGTTTTACAAATTTTCCTTCTGCGAAGTTCCCTCTGGAACAATCTATAATTTTTTGATCTTTGCTCTCTTCTTACTTAGTTTTCTATCCTTCTTTCCAGTTAGCTTCGTCTCAGTATTCCTCTTTCCATTCTGATTCTTATCTCCTCTTGGCATAGTAACTTCGCACTGTTGAGATTATTTCCTAGGATTCAAGGGAAATACTTCTTCTCTATCTAGGGTAGGTGTCTCAATCCCTTGTGATTCTTCTTGTGTTCTTCCAAATTTGACATCCGTGGTTCTAAATATCTTCGATATGTTCTCTTGTTCTTCAATCAAGTGTGTGATCCTCCTATTCATGAAATATTTCAATTCTTGTTTCTTCTGCTCTAATACTTCTTCTTTCATTCTAGCCTGATCCTTTCTGATCCAAGGTTTTCCTAGTAACATAGCAAATGGGGCGTTGTTCTCAATAAATTTAACAACCTCAAAATATTCTTATGTCAAAGTTCCATTAGCATTCATAGATATCTAGGTAAGTCTTCCACATAGGGTTATCAGTTTTCCTCTAAATAATCCTATTCCTCCTATTGAAGGAATCATAGCAGGATTTCCTAAAATTTCCCAAGTTCTTTATGTCATTATATTCACCTGTGTTTCCTCATCCATAATACAGTCAATGTCAAAGTCTCTTATTCTTACTTCTCTTTGCTCTTTCTCTTTTAATATCTCTGATAGATTAGTATCTTTGTGGTCATTCATGGTTTCTTTCATCTGTAATAGTACAGTCTCTTATTCCTTCTTGGGTTCTGCCACGGTCTCAGTTTCTTGACCTTTCTCAGGGTCTACTTGCTCCATATTCATTCTTTCAAGCTTAGCAATCATTCCAGGGAAATCCAAAAATTCGTGATCCATAGCTTTACAACAAAGAAAATTGGGTCTTCTACTAGGGCAATCCTTAGCAAGATGTCCTGGTCTTCTGCAACTGTAACAAAGAGTTAATCCTCTCTTTCTCTTAAATGATCCATAACCTTTTMTGTACTGCACATTAGGATCACAGTAGCTAACTTGCAAAAAATTATTTCTAGGATCCTGCATCCATTTATTAGTCCAAACATTCTTTATATGCATAGGAATAACATATCTTTCACTATTCTTATTAGATCTACTCATATCAAATMTTCTTTCTTCCAGTTGCATCCTAGTTTTCAGGCTAGGAAAACATTTATCAAACATACCTAGATCCATATTCTTGAAACAAAAATTTATACTTATCTTACTTTTGGCAGAGCACAAAGCTTCTAGATCTAAAACATTTCACTATTATTATCTCTATTAGAGCACAAAGTGTTCAGATCTTACCTCTTTTCTTCAGATTTGCCTCCTTCCTTAGCACAGATCTTCACAAGTCAAGCAACATATCTATGCACAAAGATTTCTTTCTCTTTTCTTCAGATCGGACTTCTTTTCTTATCACAGAGATTCACAATCCAAGTAGAGTACTGTGCACTAGGGAAATAGATCTACGCACGGAGTTTTCACAGTTTTAGGTCAGATCTTCTCACAAATCTTATTCTTCCTCAGTTCCCAGTAATCACAGTTTCAGGTCCTGGAAATGAAACCATTTGTTGGCACAGGGGTAGACCCAGGGTTCAACGCTCAAGAGCCCACCAAAAAAACCCTAACTACCGACCCTTTCGACAACACCTGCGATGCAGATGAAGTCTCACCCGAGGTAGAGGCAGGGGTGGTTGCATGACTCAGATGTCTACAACCTTATTTGGAACACATATATGTTATTATAACACCTTATCAAAGCACTTAGAAATTACAATTCGTTAATATTCATCTTTAGCTCACAACGCAACTGAACCCTAACAGTAGATCAACGTAGTATTCACACAAATTCAATAGATTCAAGCACTAAGAATACAAATAGAGATCAAATATAGCATTCATTCATATTATTTAGCACTAAACTATCATATCAGATTCATCTATCATATAAAATCACACTAAGAATTGAATCACATAAACAAAATAACAACCAAAATCACAAAGCATTCACAACACAGGATATACATGGTTCACTCCCACCCTGGGGCTATGTCCACCAACTCTTCATCTTCTCTTTATTATATTTTATCAAGCTTCTTACAGGCACAAATCATCAAAGCACTACTCCACATAGGATAGGATATCTGCACGCACTTTGCCAGATCCTCCTTCCCCAAGTAGATCTAGGCACAGAGCCTTACACAGTCTTTGCACAAAGCACTACAAATGACTTTCACTTAGCTCTACAAGTCTCACACAGTATGCACGAATCACTTACAACTATTACTTGCACTGAGCACAACTTACAACTCTTTGATCACATAGATCGAACTACTTCCTACATCGCTTAGCCTTCTTCTTATACATTACAAAATAGGCCTAAGCATGGGTAAACCCATGGGTCGTTACATAACCCAAAAACCCAAAAATCCCTAAAGAGGGGCCGAGATCCTGCGATCTCTGCTTCGTCTTGTGATCTGCCTTCGACAGCCTGTTGAAGTCCCAAAAATAGGTCAAACATGACCAAGGATCCTCAAAACTTGGTCAAGGACCAATAATCAATCTCCAATTAACTAACTGAAACATAGTGAAGTGAGGAGGATATCAGGGAATCATGGGTAATGCTCTATTCTGGTGATGATACCAAGGACAATGTGCATTAGTTGGTGATGATACCAATGTTGCATGGTGATAATCCCAATGTAGCATGTAGACTCCACTCAAATGATCAAACTGAATTGAAAAGTGAAGAGAATATTCTCTCTAGAGGAATATTCTTCCTAAAATATAGGAGACTGAATAATGACTAATAAATGAGGAAAAACCTTAGGAAAATGAAATCCTATGTGTGTGT
This sequence comes from Picea engelmannii, assembly GCA_009831015.1. NCBI lineage: Eukaryota > Viridiplantae > Streptophyta > Pinopsida > Pinales > Pinaceae > Picea > Picea engelmannii. Next base: position 611,099 of record ML780120.1, read on the forward strand.
GAAGTAAATCCAACAAGTTATCTCTGAGAAGAGATGTGGATGGTACGCACATCCATTTGAGAAGAATGATTAAAATGAGGCTCCATATGCCTTTTTAACATTGATCATGAATTCCAAAACCCTAGACATCCAAAAACCTAACCCTAGGAGATGAAACTCCAAAATTTATGTGGGCCCTGATGGGTAAGTTTGTACCTAAACTTCAGGTGGTCGTAAATTTTGCATACAAACTCCTTTTTAGGCGTGTGATATCCCGTTGGAAAGGTATTTTCAAGAACTACACATTATGCCATCAAAATGTGACTATGTCTATAGTTTGACTGTGGAAAGACAAAAAAAAAAAAAACATTTTTTAGGGCCCTAAAACAGCCCGAAAGTACAAAAATATGTACTAACATGAAAAATTCCAAAATAATCCAGTTGGACTAGGTGGGCAACCACCAATATCCACCTATAAGTTGTGTAGGGATTTATACAACCCTGAAAGTGTAGAACCCACAGTTAAAAAAAATTACAGAAGAATGTATTGAACTAAAATTGTCAAAAGGATCCAGTTGGAATAGGTGGGTGGCCACCAATATCCACCTGGATCAGTCCTCCCCCTTAAGAAGCAAAGGTATCCATTGTGTTGAGTGCCCTCATTAGGTGAGGAATTTTTTGCTAAATTTGGCCCTCGGTGAGCCATTTTCATTGGTGGAGAAGCTGCCTTGCCTTGATAACCTGATAAAGTTGGATCCTCTGCCGATGAGTTCCCTTTACATGTGTGTCCACTATCGGATCATTGGATGCTTGTTCCATGCAGTCAGGGTTGATATTTGTTGATTTCAATTGTTCTGTGATCTTTGAGGTTTCCAATAATGGTGGAAAATATGGTCAAAGGAGGTCCACATTGAACACTAGGTGTAAGCCAAGGAAGGGGGGAGTGTTGAGCTCAAAATCATTGTCTCCCATAGCCTTGGTGATAGTGTAAGTCCCATAGAAAAGTGGACAGAGCTTTCGGTGGGGCCATGTAAGGCATTATTTTTGAAAATGTAACCAGACCTTGTCTCCCACCTGAAACTTGTGCAGTACCTAGTGTTGATCATGGCACTGCTTGTACTTAGCATTGGATTTCTACAAAATCTCATGGACCTGCTGGTGGATTTGTTGAATCTGCTCAATGAATCTAGTGGCTTTGTGGGCCTCATACTGAACATGGGAATATTTTGTCTGTGTGGTTGCAAGAGTTAGTGCAACATCAATGGGACCCAAGGCTTGGAATCCCAACCCCACTTGAAATGGGCTATCAATGGTGGAGCTATGGAGAGCTCTGTTGTGGCTGTTATGAACATAGGGAAGACTCTCATCCCATGCACATGGATGCTTATATTTATACATGCACAGGATTTTCACTATCATCTGATTGAAAACCTCTGTCTGACCATCAGTTTGAGGGTGGAAGGCAGTGGATTTAGTGATCTTGGTGTCCAAAAGTGACCAGAGACTCGACCAAAATGTGTTGAGGAACTTGTTTTCCTGATCAGAGATGATGGTATGTGGTATCCCAAAATGGATCCACACTCATTTGAAGAATATATTAACAATATCTACTGCTATGATTCTCTTCTTGTAGGCTATGAGAATGGAAATCTTTGAAAACCGATCAACCACCACAAATAGACAATAATTTCCTTGCTTCGTGGACGGAAGGCCAGATATGTAATCCATCGAGATGGATTCCCAAGGCCTCTAGGGAGTAGTAAGAGAGGTGTTTAAGCCTTTCTTCTTGATGGTTGGCTTGGAAAAGACACATGCAGTGCAAGATATAATATACTTGTTGACATCCTGTTGAAGTTTTGGCCAGTAAAATGTTTCTGTAAAACAACCACAATTTTCTTCACTCCAAAATGTCCTTCCATCCGACTTTAGTGAGCCTCCCAAATAATATTTGCACGCTCACTTGCAAGAACACAAAGGTGGCCCAAATGGAATAACAGTCCATACTAAATGTGAAAATTGGTGACATTCGCATCTGTACCCAAGAGTTGATAGGTGGTGGCGAAGTCGAAATCTTGTTGATAAATTTGGGGCCACTCAGATGTCTCATGCCCATAGGAATGGAGCACAGTGGTGAGTGAAGCCACAATAGGTTGACTAAGGTATTCAACAACACGATTTGTGCTCCCTAGCTTAAACTTTATGCTGAGATGGAATTTCTCCAGGTATATGCACCACTTCTTATGGCACTTGTTCTACAACTTCCTCTGTGTCTGTATGAACTGTAGAGGATTTTGACCAGTGTGGATGATTGTCTCCTTTCCCATAATGTTATGTTTCCATTGACGACATGCTTGTACAATGGAATACATTTCCTTTTCATATGTGGGTTATTTCTAGACAGTATATGAGAGTGTCTCACTATGGTATGCTATCGAATGACCATGCTATGTGAGAATCCTACACATAGTCGAATGCATCAGTTTCAATATCGAACAATTGTTGTAGATCCGGTAAGGAGAGTACTGGATATGAGCACAAGAGATGCTTTATATCATTAAATTCTCATTTTTGTGCCTTCCCCCACACAAACATTTCCTTGCCACCTCCCCTGGTCACTTGGTTGAGGGCCCATGTAATATGGGAGAATCCCAAAATGAACCGTCAATAGATGTTGGCAAGTCCCAAGAATCTCTGAAGCTCAGTTAGTCTGGTCAGGGTTGGTCAGTCATGGATGACTTGGATATTAGTTGGATCCACATGTACCCCATGTTCATCAACAATGTAGCCCAAGTATTGGACCATGTTCATGCCAAAGGAGAATTTTTCCAAGTTGGCATATAGCGTGTGCTACTGCAGAGTGCTCAAAACCTACTGAATATGTTGCATGTGCTCCTCCCAATTTATTTTGAATATGAGGATGTCATATAGATATACCACCACAAAAGAGTTGGTTTAGGGTCTCAATACATCATCCATCAACCTCATGAAAGTTGTTGGTGCATTTTTTAGGCCAAAGGGAATGACCAACCATTCGAAGAGACCTTCTTTAGATTTGAAAGTTGTCTTCCATACATCAGTCGGTTCGATGGGAACCTGGTGGTAGCCATAATTTAGATCAATATTGTTGAAGAACTTGGCCCCCTTGAGTTGGTCAAGAAGATCATAAATTCATGGAATTGGGTATCGGTTCATGACTGTGATTTTGTTTAATTCTCTGTAATCAATGCATAACTTTTAGGTCTCGTCTTTCTTTTGCACTAGTACAATCAGGCTTCCAGAAGGGGAGGATATTTTTCTGATGTGCCCCTTTTGAAGCATCTCTTGGATCTGACACTTGATTTCATCATTTTCCATCAGAGAGGGATGATAAAATGGTCAATTAGGAAGAGGTGCATCGGGGGTTAGATCAATTAGATGCTTGACTTGGAAGTGTGTCGGTACCCCGGTGGGTGACGAGAATATGTCTCTGTAATCTTCCATTGTTTCTTCCACTTGCTTCTACTGCAAAGAGAGGCTTTGTGTAGAGGTCACATATGTGGCGGAGACCTTCTTCTTACTATGAGCATGGATCAAAAATAAGATGAAATTCCTGATCTCTGAAATGACCTTACTGAATTTCTTATCATAGATTAAAGAAATAGTGGTAGGGGACACTACCTCTAGCATCTTATACAATTGTCTACCCAAATTAATAATAACAATGAGGGGTCTAGACTCATACACAACATGTTGCTTCCATAAATATGGTTGTCCTAAACGAACATCACAAACTTCAAGGGGAGAAATATCACGCAATACCTCATCTTTGAAGGGCTTGATGTTGTAGGGAAGATGACACTATTGGATCATGCGGAGAGCTCTTCCTTGGTGAAGCCAGCCAATGGTGTAAGGTTGTGGGTGTGGTGTCATCGACAGGTCCAACTGCTTGATAACCTTTGTTGGGATTAGGTTATTTTGACTGTCGCTATCGACAATGAAATGAAGTGGAGCCCCCTTTACCCACATTTGTGAGTGAAAGAGGCGTTTCCCTTCCTTTATTTATTTTGGTTCACTTGGCATGACTTTGGTAGTAGAAACAGTGGCGTTGGGTTCAACATCGATAATCTGCTTCCCTCCTTCTAGATTTGAGTCAGAGTTAGAATCTGCCTCTGACTCAAAAAAATTCATCTCAGACACCAGTGACTACTTGGAGAGACATTCTTCAGTGTTGTTCCAAGGGATTTTATGGTATTCACACCACTTTCACATGTCCTTCTTCAACTTCTAATTACCCTTTTTTGTTGTGGCTTGGACTGGTTGTCCCGAGAGTGACCATATTTTCTCTGTCCCTTGTTTTATGGGTTGGGGCCACCTTTTCCCTACTTCGGCTATGAGGAGTTTGTAGATCCAAAATCTCACCTCTTCTGCATAAATTTCTACTCGATATTAAAAGCATATCTATAAGTTTTACCAAATGATGCGATGTCCACAAAATCCATTTTTGTTTGAATTTATTTATGCGGAAAACCACGATATTTGAACACTAGATGTCGTCCAAAGTCTTTGATACCCAATTTGGTGCACAGGGTATGGAAACTATTGGTGAAATATGGTACTGTTTGGTCCCTTTCCTGATGCAGGGTTGTCCATCCTGTGTATTGGTCCTCATAGCTTCCAAAAGGGTAGTATTGTTCTTTAATGACATCCCTGAAGGAATCCAATGTTGGGGTGACCACCAATATTACATATTCCTCTATGGCCCTTTTCTCAGAGTAAGTATCCCACCAATCCTTAACATGGGGGATGGCCTTGATGAGTGAAAAAGTAATTATTTCCCTATCGGAACAATTGTGGACTAAAAAATACCCTTCGAGCAGATTCAACCATTTATCTACAACATCTGCATCTATCAGTCCTTCAAATAATGGAATATCAAATTTTACTTGTACCTTGAAGGGGGTTGCATGGCCACTTCATGAATATGTGTCTCCTGTGGGCAGTCGCCGAAGGATATGTGCAAAGTTTTCCATCATTTCATTCCTTTTTCGTGCAAGGGATTCCTCGAGCAACATTTTAAAAGTATCTCCTGCTCCATAATATTTATTTTTTTCACCCATGGGTTTTTGTCAGGCTCCGCGCGACCGATATTGAAGGGCTCAACCGGTTTGAGTCCCAAATTCTTGTACCTAGATCTTGTCGGGGACATGCACAAAAAAAAATAAAATAAGAGTAGACCTCTTTGATACCACTGATCCAGATTTATGAGAAGAATGAAATGAATAACAGACTAAATACAATAATATAGATATACGGATAACAACAATAGATATCCAGTGAACAATAACTTCTATTGAATAAATAACATACGTTGAAACTATAAAACTATAGAACTAAAAACAACTTGCTCGAATGGTGGTACCTATCTCCAAGAAGAGATGTGGTTTCTATGTGCATTTGTCTTAGTAGAATGATTACAATGAGGCTCCAGAGGATTTTTTAGAATTACTCATTAATTCCAAAACCCTAGACATCCAAAAATCTAACCCTAGGAGGTGAAACACCAAAATTTATGTGGGCCCCGATGGGTAAGTTGGTACCTCCACTTTCCGTGGTTATAACTTTTGCATACAACCTCCGTTTTAGGCACGTGATAGCCCATTAGAAAGGTTTTTTTGAGAATTTCGAGAACTACACATTACGTCGTCAAACTCTAATTTTGTCTACAGCTTGACTATGGAAATCCAAAAAAACATTGTTTAGGGCCCCAAAACAACCTTGGAAGTACAAAAATGTGTACTAACATGAAAAATTCCAAAATAAGATAGTTGGATTAGGTGGGTGGCCACCAATATCCACCTGGAAGTTGTGTAGGGCTTTAGAGAGCCCCAAAAGTGTAGGACCCACAAGTACAAAGAATTATAGAAGAACGTGTTGAACTAAAATTGTCAAAAGGACCCAGTTGGAATAGGTGGGTGGCCACCAATATCCACCTAGATCAATAAATATGAAATAAAAATGAATAATCCCTCACAATAATAGCTCTGATACCATGTGGGATTAAACCACACTCCAATATCTAATTGTGAGTAGGGAATAATACACTAGTTAATTGCAAAAGAAAGAGAGGAGAGAGAAAAATAGAATCAATATTCACACATAATAGATTAAGAAACAAACTTGAATCACATATTATTAATCCTTGATCATTAGTACAATATATATAACTCTCCACAAGAGTAATGTGCACTAGGTTAGGGTTTCCATGTGCATGCTAAAAAAAGAAACCACTCCCACTTGCAATAGTTGACTAAAGTCAAAAGTTGCTAGTAATAGGGAAAGGTTAAAATATAGGTGTGAACTCAAGTGAGAACTCTACATGAAGTCAGCATGCATTCCAAAATAGAAAAAATCTCCTATAATAAGACTAGAGTCCAAGAATAGAACTAAATTCCTAACTGAGAGAGAATTTCATAAATATGGAGAGTCACTAAATAAGTGAAATAGGTTAACTCCAAGAATTAGATGGGTATTGTGCACTTCCTCAGGAGGCCATTAATAACTATAAAAAGTGTGCATTAGGTGCCATGCCACTTTTTTAATCACTTCCTAGTCATTTCCAAGTGGATACTACATGGAAGACCTACTAAAAATAAAAAATACCAAAAACATACTGCTAGTGTTTTCTCACCTGCTAAAAATAGAAAATTCCAAAAATAGACATGAACAAGAATAGTCAGGATAGTTAAAGTAGTCAGGATAGCTATGGTTTTCATGCTAGGTATAAGAAGGGATATAAATAGACATTCTATAAATAGCAGTCCCCCAAAGAAAGGGTAAAATTGGAAAAAATAAGTGACACTGAGTATGTAGTTGAGCATGTACCCCAACAGTGATTGGATGCCAAAGATTACAAATACATAATAAAAATGAAGAATGATTGTGGAATTTGTGTATTTATGAAGTGAAATAATTCCAAGATAATATACCATGTGTAAAGGAGCAACCTAGAGCATACCATGTGCAAAGGAGAAACACACAAATGGTATAGATATATAGAAGGAAGTGTGTAGACTAGAAGTGGTTGAAATGACTTGAAAGAAACCTCATATCAATCAAAACTTCTTCTTGTTTTGTGTCTTACCTTCAACTTGCTTTCCATTTTTTTTCCATTCACATGGGACCAAGAAATTTCGAACATACATTTCCTTGTAATTGTTGATCACACTTAACACTTTGAATAACCACCTAGAATAAGTGTGGAGTGTGGAGGATAGAGAATGGGGTGTGGAGGGAAAAGGGTAGAGCATGTCATCCAAAATGTGATGCATAGATATCCTCCCACATTTTTCCTCCACAAAACTAGTCCATATACTCTTAGTCATGCAAGGGATGGGGAGAAAATATTTTTTTTTTATAAAGTAGGGGTGAACACGACCCTACCACTAGCCCTCCTCAAATGCATTAGAACAATATTTCCACATCATCAAATCCTTTGTGACTAGATGAACCTCAATTCTATGAGGTTACCAAGCCATTGTTAGGAGTGCATACACCTTACAAATCCTTGCCAATGAATTGTATACTTTCCATGGAGAGTGGACCTTGAGACTCTGAGGGACAAACATAGACCCATCCATGTCAATATTAACCCAAAAAGATATTTAAATGCATGAAAGGATACATGAACTCTTATAGTCACATTTGGAATGGATTTAATGTAGATTCCACATCAATTTCAGATCATTTGGTTACCATGGGAGTGGAAATGGTTGGACTCCATGTCACTATCCAATTTCTAAGGATTAGTTGTAAATCATAACTCCTAGAAAGAGAAATGACTTTTGGCCTCTAAATGTCATAATTTGTGTAAGGAAAGAGAGGCTCCTAGCCCTTGATAAGTTTGTGAACATGTAGAATGTGTAGGCTTGGCCCTACTTAGTGTTGAAATAAGTTTTTAGAGGAACTTTAAACCCTTTGTGATTTTAATAAAGATAGTAGAATTGTTGTTGTGTGTATTTTTGCATTGTTAAATTTCAATTGCAATAACTTGTTGTTGTTGTTTTATATGTGTACTTTGATATTATATGCCCAATTTCTACATAATTTGGTAGAAAAGAAGAAGAATCTTGCATGTGGAGGAAAATCTGGTGAGAGTGAAATGGATGTGTTAATTGTCATAGAAGAGTTGTGTGACTTTGTAGAATGTAAAACAAAGGAAGCATTTGAGTTGGAAGAGGTCGTGGAAGATCCATAAAAAATGATGTAGATGTAGTTGAAAACAATGTAGAAATTTTGAAGGCGATGATTGTAAGGTTGGATGGCAATAAAGTGGGCCATTAGAGAGGAATCGTGCCATAGATGAATGATGAGAGTGAAGAAAGAGGAGAAATGGAGAATGTGAGGGATGAGAGCATGCCTTAGTAGAGAAAATGTTAAGAGCCATAGTGATTTTGGGAGGAAACTCAAACTTGACACCCTTGTTTATGGAGGAAATCTAAATCCAAAGGTGTTATTGATTGGACTGGAGAGATGGAAAAATAATTTGAGTTTGACTAGAGTAAATATCATCTAAGGGTGAATTTTGCTTGAATGAAATTGAAGAGACATGAATCATTGTGGTGGGATAGCTTTCAATATGATAGATAGATCAAGGGGAAACATAAGATGAAGAATTGGGACAAAATGGTGGAAAAACTAAAAGGCAATTTTGGTCTCATAGCTTACTCTTTGAATTTGTTAAGAAGATTGCAAAATTTTAAGTAGGTGGATATGTTGGTGAATCTATACGTAAGAATTCTGTAAAATTTATATAAGGTTTTAGAAAAATGAATACAACCATGAATCTATTGCAATGTATGTAAATCGTATTTTTTTTTCTATCTAAGATAAATTGAATATGGTTTATCGATAGTAGAGGCCTATCCATTAATGCTTAAGAGTTGAGGAGAGGTTGGCTAGGAAGCAATAGACTTTGAAGGAGACAAGAATTAAAGGGGATAGAAGAGGAAAACTAAGAGAGAAAGGGGGTTGAAGAGGATAGTATTAGCACTATAAATTATCCCATTGGAATAAGGGATGATTTTGACAAGGTAAGAGGCTCAACTAGAGGTAGATTCTATAATGTACCTAGCCGTCGGGCTGAGACACATTACCTCAAAATGTCCACTTCAATAATGATCTGATACTAATATATAATGCACTCAGCAATCAACAAGTTGGGTTGCACTAATTCAAGTCTCACCCCAAGAAGTGATTTCGATTTCTGATATCATTTAACTAATTAAGAAGCATGAAATAAATTCAATAAACGTACCTACAATAATCAAGATTCATGCTAGACTTAAAAAGAATGCTCAAACATGCCATGTACATCCATGACTATAAAGAAGACACATTATAAATATGAATCTCAAAGATAAGAATTAATACACAATGGAAATAAATATACAAGAAAAGAAACACATTATAGAGAGAACTTATATTAAACGAAACCAATCACTAACTAGCTGCAAACCAAGGACATTCCACCCAACCTTAGACACTGTTGATCCAATTATTAATAGAAGGTCACCCTTGAGCTAGGGATATGACTCCACAAGGATGGGTTCTAGAGTGACTCTCAAATTCCCAAACTAGTTAGCACTCAAGCTCTCACAGGTTCCTGAACACACAACAATACAAAGTAAACCAATTATCTTCTCTCCATCCTACACAAACCAAAGACAATGAACCCCCTTCACTACCATGTAGTCCTTGAGGTTTTCCACTTATTTCCAGGGATCTAGTGCATCTGGTCAAGAATCATCATGATGGTACTCTCAAGATTCATAGCTATGAACAAGGTTCAGCACATGCCAATGCATCTCATGCATACATGCACTGATTCATGGTTGACATACAACAATAATTACTACAACCAACAAAATAATGGATTATTTCCTTCAACAGTTTGTCCCCATGTCCCAACCAAGAACAGGAACAAATGAGGAATAATGAATGAGAAAAAAAATGAATGAAGAGTGAACAAGTGAACCAGTGAACAATGAGGAATAACCATGAGCAAGAACCCCCAAAAAACCCATAAGAAAGGTTTACATCTTTTCTTGGAAATCAAGAACCACATGGACTTTTCCAAAAGAGGATCATTTAACCACTTATTTCTCTCCAAAATTACAAGATGGGTAAATAAAATATAATATAAAGTTTTAGCCGCTTTATCCCCCTCTCTCGTGGAATCATAGCCCCTTATACCTCTTGTCCTTATCCATCTTGCATCCAACGATGTATTTTATTATTTGCAATGTTTAAGCTATTACATTTCCTAAGCACTCTGACATTTTTAAATGTCCATGAACTCTAACCTTTCATCAAATAAAAAAAATATGTTATTAATATGGGGACTCAAAACATGGGTATCCCGTTCCCCTCCCCCTTATTTTGGCGCTATCCTCAGTGCATATACAAAATGTAAATCAAAATTTCAAAATTCTTCAAAACGTCATGAGTGATTTTCCCTCACAACATCTTCGTGCTCCAAAGTATCATCTTTAGGACCGTGGTAGGTCCACTAAAATTTTACCAGTTCTATGACTCGATTTCGGAGCATTTTCAATTTTTTGTCCAATATGCACATCGGATGGACCTGAAAGTCTCCTTCTGGCTCCACTTGAATCAAATTTAAATCAATAACATGGTTAGGATCATGTACATACTTTTTCAACAAAGAGATATGAAATACATTATGCACATTCAGGGATGTAAGAAATGCAACCATCTATGCAACTGAACCTATTCTATCCAATATCATAAATGGACCACAAAATTTGGTTTCTAGCTTTGTAACATTGCCCAACTTCAATGATCTCTTCTTGGGATTCACTTTCAAAATAACATGCTCTCCTACTTTAAACTCTCTATTTGTCCTATTCTTATCTACATAACTCTTTTGTCTATCTTGTGCTACCTTCAAATTCTATTTAATTTTGACCATTTGATTTTTCATATCCTTGAGCAATTATGTCCCAAGTACTACTATGTCTATTGGGTTGTCCTAACTTAGTGGAGTATTTCATTTTATTCCATACAAATATTCAAATGGAATCATCTTCAATGAATATTGATACCCATTATTACAGGGAAACTCAACCAAATGCAAGTAATATTTCCACTTAGATGGCTTATCCATCACATACATTCTGAACATGCCTTGAATCACTTGCTTGACTCTCTTTGTCTTCCCATATGACTGTGGATGGTCTGTTGTAATAAATTTCATATTTGTACCAAATCCTTTAATTTATCCCCTCCAAAAATTTGAAGTAAACTTGGTATCTCTGTCCGAGACAATTTCCTTAGGTATCCCATGAACCTAGCATTTTCCCTCATGAAATTTTTTTCAATATTGGTTGTTGTATGACTCATCTCTACAGAAAAAAAATGAGCATCATTTTGTCAATTTATCAACCACTACCATTATTGAATCATGTTATCTTATTGTTCTCAGTAACTTAGTGATAAAATCAATAGTCACCTCCTCCCATTTCTTCTCTGGAATTGGTAATGGTTGTACCAAACCCACTAGGTGTCTTTTCTCAACTTTCACTCTTTGACATTCCATACATTTGGAAATGTAATCAACAACATTTGTCTTCATCCCAGGACAAAAGAAATGGATTCTTATTGTTGCAATTGTTTTCTGGTATCCAAGATGTTCGAGATATGGAACATTATGCATTTATTTTAATACCAAAATCCTAAGTTCTTTGGAATTAGGAACATAAATTATATTCTTATGCATAAGTAATCCATCTTCCTTAATTTTATAATCTTTAATTTTCAGTTGTAGATTTTCCTATTGTAAACATTCTTTTACTTGTAGATAATGTTGATATGTAACAACAACATCCAAAAACCTTCTCTTCAAATATGACTAATGCATACTAATGGTTGTAGCATGCATGAGATGTATCCTTCTACTAAGTGCATCAACAACTTTATTTTCGTTTCCTTTGATATGATTGATGTCAAATTCATACTCACTTAAAAATTCCAGCCATCTTGTTTGCCAAGCATTCAAAGTTGGTTGTTCAAAAATGTATTTCAGATCACTATGGTATGTTCTTAATTCAAATCTATTTCCTACCAGATAATTCATCCACATATTCAATGCATGAACTATGGAAACAAACTCCAAATCATGTGTGGCATAATTCTTCTCATTCTCTTTAATATTTCTGGACTCATAACTAATGACATATCCATTTTGAGTGATGACTCCACCAATTCCTTCCTTTCATGCATCTGTACATACCACAAATTTCTCATTTGGTTCAACAATCTTTAAAATAGGTGTACTAGGAAGTAATTCTTTCAACAAAATGAAATTTTTTTCACACTTTGTTGTCCATTCAAATTTAATTCCCTTCTTATGAAAAGAAGTGATGAGATGAGAAATATTAGAAAATCCCTTTATAAATCTCATGTAGTATCTGGTTAATCCCATAAAGAATATGACTTATGAAACATTTCTTGGTGCTAGCCATCCTCTAATGGATTCAATCTTTTTAGGATCTATTTTTATACCTTATTCAGAAATAATGTGTCCCAAATAATGGATCCATTCTTGGTAAAATTAACACTTACTAAGCTTAGCATAAAGTTGATGTTCCCTATGCACTTGCAACACCAACCTCGAGTAATGGTCATTCTATTCCTTTGACTTATAATAAATGAGAATGGCATCCAAAAAAACAATGATAAACTTCTCCAGATAATTTCTGAATATTCCATTCATTAAGCACATAAATATAGTTGGTGCATTGGTCAGTGCAAATGGCACCACTAAAAAATCATAAAGTCCATACCTGGTTCTAAAGGATGTCTTACAAATATATTCTTCCTTAATTCTTACCTGATGGTATCCTGATCTGAAGTCTATATTTTAAAATACATTTTCCCCTCTTAGCTAATCAAAGAGGTCATCAATTATGTGTAGAGCGTATTTGTTCTTCATAGTGGATTTATTTAGCTATCTATAGTCAACACAAAGTCTCAATGTTCCATCCTTCTTTTTTACAATGAGTACTAGTGCTCCTTAAGGTGAAACACTTGGGCATATGTACCCTTTCTTCAACCATTATTTCAACTGATTTTGTAATTATTTTAATTATGATGTACTCATTCTGTAAGGATTTTTTTTATACTGGGGAAACTCCTGGTACTAAATCAATAGAGAAATCTATCTCCCTTTTGGTTGGAAATCCTTTTTTTTCTTGGAATACATCTTCAAATTCTTGGAATACTGAATAATATTCAAGGCTTGGGCCTTTGGTATTTTCTGGCTCCTCCACATGAGATGCATACAATTGGCATCCTTTCCTAAAACATCTATTCGAATATAAGGCTAAAATATCCCTTATAGAAATGGGCAGTCAAATTCCTTTCATAGTGCTATGTTTTCCTTCTTCATCAAGACATGTAAATTTCTTGTTATGACAATCTAGGACAACATGATGCGGGTCCAGCCAATCCATTCCAATTAGAATATTATAATATCCTAATGGGATGATATTCATATGATCATTAGTACTCATTCCATTCAAAATGATTGGACAACCTTTAACAGTATCATTGATCCTTCTTTTGGTTCTAGTGGCTAGTTGAACCAAACTTGATTTTTCAAGCTCATTTTTCTCCAAATGTTATTTTTTTACTATTTTAGGATCAATGTAACAATGGCTTTCTCTTTAATCAATTAAAATAGCAACATGATGATTGATGGGTGCCTAAATTGTCATGTTTTCAACACCCATTTAGTACCATTTTCCTTACCATTTTTACAATGTGCATCCTCTCTTGATACTGTCCTCATCCAGTTTCTCTCACTTTTCACCAAGGTATCAATCTTCCCTCATATGCTTCTTTTACACCATTATTACATATTTCTTAATAAAATTGTTACCTTCTTGCACTAGCATTGCTATACAAGAGAAAATAAAGTGGTTGCAACTTCATGTAGGAAGTGCACTTCCTATACAAGTGTTGCAACTTCGAGCATGATACGGTCGTTGCAATTCCAAACACAGTCTTATTGTTGTGACTCCAAGCATGATATAACTGCTACAATTCCAAATGCAATCATGTTGTTGCAACTCTAGGAAAAACTTTTCCAAAACATTAGCCAATGTTACATTCATCAGTCAGAGATCACTCCTCATATGGAAAGGTGACAAAAGGAAAGTGGACAACCAAAAGAAGAAATAGTTCTCCTACCAACTGTTTCTCAGCTGATCCAAGTCATCTTATGCCCACTATTTTCTAAAACTTGATGATATCAATGTAAATGTATGAACAACTTGATTCTCATGGTTGTCCATCCATCTCCTTTTTCTATTTATATATTGAGTGTATTGTATAAAAACCTCATCTTTCCTTGAGCTTGGAGAATAATTATAGCGATAATATTTAGCTATATTGTAAATCTCAGACTTCTACAATATAATTTCCCTTCTCCTTCTATTAGCGTGATGGTGTGTTGAGTGTTCGTGCTATTTTGATTTCATAACTCATTGCATTGTCTAAAAGGGTAGGGCCCCCTCGTTATTCTGGTACTACCTGTAAATTAGATAAGGATTATCGTTTCTTTTTTGTTTCTTTACGTTCATAGCTATTCCATTTTGCTGCAATTACAAATTTCATAAACAGTGAATCGTAATTCAGGCAGAGTTAGTATTTAGTTTCTTTACGTTGTGAATTCTACTATGACTCATGTGTGATAATATTTCTGCAGATTTATAGCATTTTGTGGATCACAGACATTATTGCAACTCTTGTTTCTACAACTGGCGTTATTGCAACTCTATTACTGCAACTCCCGCTACTACAACTCCACTTGTAATTTTTACTCTATTTTGTTTCTTTTCATATTTTTGATAGTTTTATTCTCTAATAGTTTGGGAATGATATCTACTTCATGATTTGTCACTCTCTTATGCATCCTATGATAATTCTTTTTTAATACATATCATCATATGAACAATTACATAACCAATACATCAAGTCAAGGTTATGATCATACTTGATCAAGCCACCATTATGATTTACTTTCTGCAAAGTGTGATTTCTTTTTCCACAAGAGTGATTCATTTTCAGCAATGTGATTAACTTTCCACAAGTGTGGTTTAGCTTTCGTAAAGTGTGATTTACTTTTTGCAAGTGTGGTTTACCTTTTATAAAGTGTGATTTACTTTCCACAAGTGTGATTTTATTTCCTTGCAAGTGTGACATTTTTTTCCTACAAAGGATAAATTCAAGAAGTAGTGTAAATTGATGACTCAATTAATTGTCTTGAAATCTTGATTTGTGTCATTAAAAAGTACTACAACCCTTTGGAAATTTACAACATTACACTTGCATATATGGTACATGACAGTTTGTAAGAAAGATATGACCTCATATTGATAATTAAATGCATAACTCTTTAGTTTCTTACTAAATAATTAGGAGGTGATTGAAAAGTCCATCATTTTTAGCGAAGTTGTCGAGCAACTGCCGAAATAGTAGTTTTTGTTTTGATAATTTTTCATTTTGATAGATTCAATGAAATTATTTCCTTTTAGAAGTTCTTAGAATGTTTTTCTAATATTTTCTATGCACATAGTTAGAGATCGACAAGGTAGATTTATTAGGCATTCATCCAAAAACTCCCAAAAAACTAATAGTTCATCTCAATCTCAAGAGGAAAAGGAGCATGATCAGCTGAATTATATGTCACCTACAACAAGTTCCATTTCCAAGAGGAGACCTAATAGCTCTGCTCAAGAATATGAGACCATACAAATATCTATGCACACAGAGGTTCCATTTTCAGAAGGGGTGATCGGTGAACAATGCCACTCTAAGGAATTCGTCTTTCCTAAAGTACCCTTAGAGACAAAAGAAAACCCACAAAGAGAAATGACACACAAAGTTTTCAAGGAAGAAACCTATTATTTTCGATTCATTATTAGAGGATCAAATGAAGAGACTAAAATGAATAATATCCCTCATTTATCCTTGTCGAATTTCCATGGTTTATATAAGGAAGATCGTGACACCTTCTTGTAATTCCCCTAGGGGGGAAATGCTAGGAAAATAATGGTTTATTGTCAATTATGTATTTTTGGTTGTGCACTTTCATCAAATACTTGCATTACATGTGTTGTTAGAATGATTGAGTACTTTTCACAAACATATTTCACATAACCCATAGATAGAATTTTTGACAAACATGTTGCATACACCATAAATTAGAAGAGATAATATGGAACTTTATTAATAATGAAATATTGGTCATACAACACAATGTCTAGGGTGTTGTAGCAACTATGACAAATCAACAAACAATAAACTGAAAAACAAAACCTGGTGTAGTTCCCTAATCCCTTTTAGTAGATGGCTTCTCCAATCTATAGAAGGATAACTCCAAATCTCCAATCCTCCTAGAATGATGTAATAATCCTATAAAATGTTTTTGAAGATGATGACAAGCCACTCCAACACACCTACTACAACAATCCAGCCACCCGTACCCAAAACAACTCTGCAACTCAGATCACAGAGGGCCTCGGAGAACACAATTGGATGTCTAGTGGTGCCTCTCGTGACAAGGCTGGGAAACTAGCAAGGGCCTCGCGAGATACCATATACTCAACCCATGAGGTTGTCCTATACTACGATTTCTTAGAAACCCTCCTCGTAACTGCAAATTTTGAGTGCGACCTCCTCCGAAAATTTTTCCAACCTCCTACTCAAGCTTGTTATAAGCCTAAATTTCACCATATATGCATACCTAGCATTTGGCCCTCTTACTTACTATTTTTGTCAAGCCATCACTGAGAAACTCTTCTTAAAAACCATATTTTTGAATATGTACATGCCCTGCACCACTACTGCCCGCATACACACTCTTGTTGCACCACTACAACTCACATACGTATGCAGGTTGCACCATTACAACCCGTGTATACCCACAAATGTTGCAAAAATTAAAAAGTTGCAAGGAATTAATTGAGATTACGGGCTATTGGGTAGTTTTCCAACTATCCCATCGCCTATATCCAGTCACCCAACTGAATAGCCATCCTTTTGTCATATAAAAGGAGGTGTTGGGGTATCATTCCTAGGAAAAGCATAAGAATAGTGAAACTCTACCCATTTCACATCCCTTCCTTGCCGCAAGAATTTGCATCCAGCTTATGAGTTTTGAGCCAGAATTGTCCATTCTTGCCTTTTCCCTCCATTATAAGCCTATGTCATTTCCCTAGAGAGAAGTGTGAGAGGAGAAAGATATGTGGAAGCGCAGTTGGAGCTTGGTGAAGAGGAGCCCGAACCAGGTTCAAGGAGCAGTCATTGATCTCATTGTCAGTAAACTTTGTGATATTAATAAAAGGAATACTTTTTTTGTCCCGCAATATGATGTGTTCAATCTTTATGTTTGATTTATGTTTTATAACTGACATCTAACCCACTAGTTCATATATGAGATACATGTTTGTAGTTTCTTTTTTGTCTTTTTGTGAATGCGGTTCAGCCTTGGGAGGAGACTTGTAATCAAGGAGCAATCGAACGCGAAAGGATCGACACTGGACACAGAGTTTAAGGTAGAGTTATCAAATATTTTTACTTTGAATTTCTTGTGTGAATGTGGGGTATATTCGGGGAAGTCTAAAGAGTATGAGACTTTTAGAAGATTAGATCTTCCTACATGTTGAACCCTAGTGTAGTACATAGGGGGGTTTTCCCGCTATAGCAGAACTGGCGACCATACTGGGGAGACCTCTAGGGTTTTAGGGGATAGTTTATGGGTGTTTTAATTGGTTTGATTACCTTTTTTGAGTTTCTATAAGTCGTTGAGTCTTTAAGGGATTCTGGTCTGCCATACCAGTACTCCCTGCCTTATCAACCTAACTGTTAGTTTTATTTTTTGATAATTTGAAGAGGTGTACGCGGCTTGTAGTGGGTCTGCACGTGTACATGCACACCCTACCTTTGGACAACTCACGTACATACGCAAGTTTCTTAAGTGTGAGTATCATGCATGTGTCAAGAAATGTTTTCTTTAAGAAGAGGCAGTCAACCTCTTCCCTGATAAAAGTCATGCTTCTCAGGGTTTATTGATCAAGTTAAGTGTCTCTGTTGTTACAATCGTAGCCTAGGTTTGACGCCAGTTTGCTTATCTTTCTAAATATTTCTTGTGTTTCCTATCTTTTTTAACTTATTTTTAGCTTGAAATTTTAAGAAAAATGAGTTGCATTTTGAAAAAACATTCCCCCTCATGGTCGAGGTAGGACATGAATCATGTATTCATCAATTTCTTTTAGAATATTTTGTTACTTCTTCTTTGATTGGAAGAAAGTATATATAAAAAAACTTCGTTTTTTAGATCTCTTTCTTTCTTGGCATTTGCTTTGCATTGTTATTTGAAAAATAAAAAGAAATTAGCATAGTGTTGTGTTTTCTTCTCATCTTAAAATCATTTCAAAAGAAAATAAGAAAGATAATCCTTCTTTGATAGTGTTCTTATAAGTTTATTTTTTTGCAAGAGTCTTAAAAACATCAGTTGCAATAACTCACCCTTTTTGAGTAAATCAAGCCTTAAAAAGAACGCTAATTAAAATCAACTAGACTTTATGTTTGTAGGGTCAATCAACTAGTCTAAGCTAGAGCCTTTATTTAGGTTGGAGAGGAAACTCTTCAAGGATATAAAACAAACATACGAGTCTGATCTAGGGAGTGTGAAAAGTCCAGTAAACTTGAAAGTTATCTGGGAACACCCTCTAACACAGGGGATAAACACGAGGTCGTGTGCATAAAGGTAGCGGAGATAACCCCTCCAAAGTCGGACCAAGTGTAGTGCGGAACACATATAAAGGACTTGTCGTGGGATACTATCGGTTGCATTTTCCTATGAAGCTTCGTGGATATAGAATCCGTTCAAGTTCCTCAGTTGTCTTCTGGACCACTTTCTTTCGATACCCTCGATAGGTTTCGGGCTTGATACCCTTCTCATTGCGGTCCACCCGACTGTCGACTGTACCTGCTTGGTGACTATTCGCGAGTTGGCAACTTAGTTGCCTTTATTTTAGGGACTTACATAGGTGATTGCGGGGGTATACCACGATACCTAGGGCAGATTTTGGGCCACACTTTATAGAGTATACCCAGAGGGTGCTTCCGTGTTCGATTTGCACTTGCACTGGTAAGTTTCTCTAGTGTTGGTTGGCTTAACTGTTCTTCCAACTAGATAGTGGTCTACTTGATTTACCTTTAGGAATTTTTAGTGTGTTCTCTATGCTCCCTAGTTTTCCATAGTGAGTTAGTCAGTCATTGCTTTGGGTCTCTTGTCTAAGGTGATAGATCTCCCACTCTGTCGGTTGTGAGGACTTTTTGGTCTTCCACTTAGAAACGTGGAGCCAACTCTTTATAGGTGTTGTTTTGATAACACTGGTTCGCCAGAGTCACTGTGTGAGACTTTTACGAACTTGAATGATCCCGCAAGGGGAGAAACTGGGCATAAGATCTTCATGGATAAATTTCTTGACAATGCCAACCAAGGAACCACTTCACAAGGGGATTCTTGTGCTTTTCCTTTCTTCGGATATGTTGGTGTCCCTTTGATTTCCACTTTGTACATTCCTAGGTTGAATGTGGGACTATCGGTTTGGTTGGGTACCATTCTGAATGTCCCGAATGCTCTTGATGCTTCTCAATTAAGAACTTTATGTCATCGGCACCATGTTGATGTTACTTCATCAACAAAGTCTTCTCCTCCTCCTTCCCCCGCCTCTGGTGAAAGTACAGTTACTAGTAACCAAAAGTCTAAACGAAGTAGAAAAAGGAAGAATAAGAAGAAGAGGTATGTAGCCTCTACGAGTCATGTTAGGGATATGTCAAAAACCTCTACTAGTCATGTTGGGGACAAGCAACCAACCACTACTAGTCATGATGGGGGCATTGATTCTGTTGAGAGACCTAGATGGATAGGACGTAAGCCTAAGTTCCCTTGTAAGCTTTGCAAGGGAGATCACCTTACTCATCTATGCCCTAGAATTCCAGAGGTACAAAGATTGTGGTCCCTATCTGCAAGCTCTTCTGATTCTGAGTCTTATAAGGTTTCCTCATAGTCTATTCAACATTGGTTGAGAAAGTGGTCATGTCGATGCAGTCATCGGATGATCCCACTCCTCTTTTGGGGGGTGAGGTGCCTTAAGACCATGTAGTCTCACAGCCTATTCAACCATTGGTTGAGAAAGTGGTCATGTCGATGTATTCATTGGCTAATCCCACTCCTCTTTTGGGGTGTGAGGTGACTTTAGACCATGTAGTCTCGCAGTTTGTTTAGCCATTGGTTGAGAAAGTGGTCATGTCGATGCAGTCATCCACTGATCCCACTCATGTTTTTGGGGGTGAGGTGCCTTTAGACCATGTAGTCTCATAGCCTATTCAACCATTAGTTGAGAAAGTTGTCACGTCGATGTAGTCTTCGACTGATCCCACTCTTCTCTTGGAGATTTTCAAGTATACCAAAGTGGTCATGTCGTTGGAATCTTCAGTTGATACCACTCTTCTCTTGGAGAGTGATGTGTCTACCGACTATGTTTCTATCATTTCTAGTTCATTACTTTCAAAACAATGGGGAATTACACTCACTTCAAGCACACCCCCTCCAATCCCTAGGATGGTTTCCTTTGATTAGAATGACCTTGTTGAGCCTCGTCATCCTTCTTCTGCACCCTTTCAAATAAGGGTCGAAGTTAATTCAACAAACATTTATCGATGTATTGTGGATGAAGGAGCCTCTGCAATTATTTTATCCTCCTCGGTTTGGAAAGTCTTGGGATATCCCAAGCTTGTGTCTTATTCGCATGAGTTGTTGTCTTTTGACAAACATCCTAGTGAAAATTTGGGGGTTCTTCCTCAGTTGCCTATCTCATTAGGCGAGAAGACTGTCCTTGTTGATGTTATAGTGGTGCAAGGCCCATTAGATTTCAATATGCTTCTTGGGCATGATTATGTATATTCTATGAATGTTGTTGTGTCTACGCTCTTTTGAATGATGCATTTCCCTCATAATGGAAGCATTGTCACTATAGACTAGTTGGCATCTAATAATCACCATCCTAATTCATCGTTAGTTTAGGCTGCCCCTTTATATGTTCCTAGTGTTCGTGTAGACTCTACCCCTCCACGGGTTAATTATGTGGCATCTTATCCTCAATGTTCAGTTGCTTCTGAGAAGGAACCTGTGAAATCATGTTTTCCTTCTTGAGACTTGGTCTTAGCAATTGATCCATTGGTTTATCCAATGGGGGCATGGGAGCCCTTGCTTCCCCCTCTTGGTCCAATTGATCTTGAGTCTCCTTCTAAGTTTGATCTCTTTGTTTGTAGATCCTCAAGCCCTCATGGTTGTGACTATTCATTGATAGACTCTGCCAGTCCTGGCTAGAGCCTCCGTCGTCATATGGAATATGGTCAGTTTACTTCAACCTTTGGGACTGTCGAAACTCGTTTGTGTGATTTCTTGAATTTTGAATTTCCTTCAAATGAGGCTATCCTTGAAGCCATGACTATGGTTTCTATACTGTGGGAGGGATTACACCATGGTTTATGTTTTCTTCCCTTTTGGGAGACTTTCCAAGTTGACTATCGAAGAGACTCTTGGGCTGAGCCTAGCAGTGGGCTCTACCTGAACCACTTTCATACATGAGTCGTAGCCTCCTGGAGTCTTCTTTAAGCCCTTTTTAGACTCTCTAAACATGAAAATATTGTCGAGCGATATTGTTGTCCTTAAAGCTCGCCAAACTAAAACTTGAAGGCACATCTGTCCAGCGGTATTTTATCCCTTTTTTGGTCCAGATAGTCAATTGTACGAACACAGGTATACTCTAGGAAATTTGGTTCACTAGAAAAGTATTCTCAGGTATAATTTTAACCCTTTTTCGGCCTGAGGGACTAAATTTATGAAAAAGGAACCCCCACAGAGTCCATAGTTAAGCTCTTTTCAGACTCCCTAAAATTGAAAAGATTGTCGAGTGACCTTGTTCCTTCACAGTCGTTAAACTGGTCCAAAAGAACATCCCTACGGATTCCATAGTTAAGCTATTTTCAGACTCCTTAAAATTGAAAAGATCATTGAGTGACCTTGTTCTTTCACACTCGTTAATTGGTTCAGAAAAACATCTATTGGCATGATTTTACCCCTTTTTCCAGATTGTATATTAAGGAGGAAAAAAGGTACACCTTGGGAGATTCGTCTCGCTGGGAGAGTTCTCCTAAGTAGATTTTATATTTTTTCGGGCTAAGGAGACTAAATCTAGAAAAAGGTTGTGAGTCCATAGTTAAGCTCTTTTCAGATTCCTTAAAATTGAAAATATATTTGGGTGATCTTGTCTGTGTCACACTCGTTAAAATGGTTTTGATTAGATGTATTTTCGGTGCTAGTTTATCCCTTTTTTGAACCGACTAGACTACCTTGAAAAAAGGTACCCCACCGAAGTCTTCTTTTATTCTTTTTTAGACTCTATAAAAATGAAAAACCACTGAGCTTACCTTCTCTGGGATCATGAAAAATACATTGAATGGGGTTTCATCATGTATTAATAATCACAGTTGCATCTCTGCCTCTTTGGCCTAATGTCGGCTCCATGTTTCTCTCAACCGAACCTTTGAAGCATGCCTCATACACAAGCCTTGTAGCACTTTGCCTCTGTGACCTGACACCTTAACCCATGGAGGAATTTTCCCGAGTGTCCTTTCCCTGCACATGTCTCCTTGCTATGAGAATTAGTGTGTTCCTTGCTCTTGGAACTAGTATGCTTTGCGAAACTCATTCCTCCTTTGTAATGTAGCATTCTTTTATTATTTTTCAAGCTCTTCAAAATATTGAAAAAACAAAAAAAATTAAATATACCCCAAAAAGAGGATAGGAAAATTATTTTATTTTTATGGTAGCACAATGAGTCGCCCTTGGAAAAATCACATCCTTTTGTTTTTTTTCAAGAATTGGGATTTAATATGACCTTAGGAATTTGTTCTCGTTACATAGAGTTGTGTCCTCCTCCATTTGGTTATCCTTCCAAACACATGGAGAGTTTGTGTTGCCTCCTACATCATAGACTTATGTCAATGTCATGCTGCCTGAGTCTGATCATCTGTTGTGATTTTGTCCATTGGAATTTTTACCCAGCCTGAGTCAGAATTTCTATAGTTTTTCTCTTTCCCTCATGCCCGACCATCCCCTTAAGTCCAATCAAGTCTTTGTTCGAAATCAATGAAGTTCTCTGCCTGATCACCAAGATCCTCTTTTATGTTCCCCAACGAGTTGTCGAAGACCTCTGGGTAGTGAGGTTGTACACTCACATTACACTCCTACCCAAGTTTTGAAGATCTTGAAGTTGTTGCTCAAGATATGAAGGCCTCATCTCCAACCATCAGGTGTCATTTGGCTTCTTGAATATGGATATTATACATGTATATCTTTTGATTTTGAGATGTAGATCTGATGTGTATTTCTCACGGCTACACTTTATATAGTTATATGACATGGATATGATGTGTATTTGATTGGAATCCATGATTTATTTCATCTTGAGCATGGGTATGCCCGCCTCGATGAGACAATTGTTATTTTTGCAGATGGCACATTCTGAACTCTGGTCCCGGGCTCACTCGCTTCATACATTGGTGAAGATTTGCCATGTATTTTGGCTATCAGATGCTCTTCTGACCTCACAAATTAGGGGGCATCTATTATAACCCTAAATTGCACCATATATGCATACCTAACATTTGGCCCTCTTACTTACTATTTTTGTCAAGCCATCACTGAGAAACTCTTCTTAAAAACCATATTTTTGAAGATGTATGCGCCCTACACCACTACTGCCCATGTACGCATTCTTGTTTCACCACTACATCTCATGTATGTATGTTAGTTGCACCATTACAGTCTATATATACCCACAAATGTTGCAAAAATTAAAAAGTTGCGAGGAATTCGTTGAGATTATGGGCTATTGGGTAGTTTTCCAACTATCCCACCGCCTATAGCCCATCACCCAACCGAATAACCATCCTTTTGTCATATAAAATGAGGTGTTGGGGTCTCATTCCTAAGAGAATCATAAGAACAATAAAACTATGTCTGTTTCGCATCCCCTCCTTGCCCCAAGAATTTGCATCCACCGTGTGAGTTTTGAGCCAGAATTGTCCATTCTTGCCTTTTTCCTCCATTGTAAGCCTATGCCATTTCCCTAGAGAGAAGTGTGAGAGGAGAAAGATATGTGGAAGCATAGTTGGAGCTTGGTGAATAGGATCCCGGACCAGGTTCAAGGAGGACTCTCCAATCTCATTGTAAGTAAACTTTGTGATATTAATAAAAGGAATACTTTTTATGTCCCGCAATATGATGTGTTCAATCTTTATGCTTGATTTATGTTTTATAACTAACATCTAACCCACTAGTTCATATATGAGATACATTTTCATAGTTTTTTTTTTTTCTTTTTATGAATGTAGGTCAACCTTGGGAGGATACTTTTAGTCGAGGAGCAATCGAGCGCGAAAGGATCAACACCGAACATGGAATTTAAGGTAGAGTTACCGGATCTTTTGATTTTGTATTTATTGTGTGAATGTGGGGTATATTCGGGGTAGTCTAAAGAGTAGGAGAATTTTAGATGGTTAGAGCTGCCTACATGTTGAACCCTAGTGTAATCCATAGGGGGGTTTTCCCGCTATAGCAAAGATGGTATATCTCCAAGTGAAGCTCCAATGGAAATCTTGGATGGATTCCCCTCTTGTCTAGCTAGGGTGGATATTGCACCACCGAAACTAAACCAATATTGGAAGGATTTTGCTAAACCCTAATGAAAAATGGCTCCAAGTTCACTTCCAAAATGAGATATCAAATAATAATCCAAAATGAGGCTCTACCCCTCCTTTTATCCTTTCTCCATGCCTTCTAGAACTTTCCCTTTTTTCACCAAATCAAATGTAACCCTTATCCCCTTTTTGACTAAATCAAATATGACTCGTATACCCCTTTTCTTTCACTTTAGGATTAAAATTCACTTTAGGATTAAAATTCACTTTTAATAATAGATTAGTAACTTATTAATCTAATGGCACTTTAAATTCATAATATCTCCTAACTAAGTGACATTAAATAACCCATTTTGAATCCATTTTCTTCACAAACAAGCCACGTAATTCATTCCCACTTCCTAACAGGGGAATCCAAAAATGGAGACATGACAAATCATCCCTTCCTAAATATTGCTTGTCCTCAAGCAATGCCATCACAATCTGATGCTCCATCAACTGATCCACGTTGAAACTGAAAACAATACCAAGATCCTAAACCACCCTGTAAGAGGTGAATAATCCTCTGCTCAAGACATGGTCCAGTAATGTACTAACATCATAGGTCTACTGAAAATACCCCACAAGTGAGGCCACTTGGTGCTGCAACAACTCGATCAAACCACTAAGAAACTTCTCTTCTAGAGAACCAATCACATGAAGGAAAAAGATGGATCTCGCCTCCATGTCAACTACTGCACTATCTCCTATTGAAATCCCAGGGTCACAAGCTATCCTTAGAAAGGAACCACCACGATGATGTTGCACCACTCTGATCATAGTTGTTCGACCATCATGCCCACTCAACATATACAAGTTGTAATGCCTCAAAGGATCGCTTCCACTATCGAGGATCATACCCATCCAATGTATCCCAACTCTAAAATCACACATCATAGAGAAGTCTATGTGGTAATAAACTAAGAGGGAATCCACTACACCTTTTTTCCAAGTGTTAAAGGGAAAATACCTAATACTCCAGCACCCTTGGTCAACTACAGTCATCTAAGAATCATCTAGGAAATTCCCCAACATATCATCCATAGAGTCCCTAAACACAAGAATCCTGTAGAAGGTAAATTCACCAGGATCCCACACTATCATGTATGACATGAAGCACCCTATACTCATATCACTTTTATTTAAGGTGGAAATACCATAATCCACCTTCTTCTCTTGATAATTGAGGCAATCATAAGCTGCATAAATTCAACCAACTCCTTAGAAGACCACTCCTCGAAGAAACCACTCCTAATCCTCCCAAAATAAAACTTCAAAACTTCAAAACCAACACTCACATCTCTAATAGTAGTTTAATTGTCAAACCATGTAATCCCAGGGTCCCAAAATAATCTTGTAAAGGTACCACCATGATGACTCTACACCACTTTGATCATCATCATATGACCAATGCTCCCAGTATATATCCTCCTCTTTTGGAACCCCAAGTTTATCTCCCTGAAGGGAGTGAGACCACCATCATGAATCCTCCCCTACAAAGGTGTCTCAGTGAAGTCTAATTTTGCAAATCCATGGCTAGCCTCGATCTTGTCATCCCATATAGAGTAAATATTGATCGCCTCTCTACTGATGTACCAAAAATAAATTAGAACACTCACTATCACAGCTTTGTCTATTATCATCATATGAATCAATCTATCACTCAGATGAATTCTCGGATCCCACCACCAAATTGGAACTCCACTACTCCCAATACCTGTTATATTGTGTTGTGCCATACTAGTGACCATCAGAGTAAAAATGAGACCTCACTCATCTGACTCAAAGGAACCCTCCACATCTTTCCAAATATACTAATGGCATCAAAAAATGGCACTAGATGCCACCACCACTACCTGCAATACTAGAAAGTGTCAGGTGTGTTGGTCAACCCCAATGGTATGACCAAGGAATCAAGGTAACATATGAGAGTGATCCCGCAATTATACTTCTCTCTATCCCTGCTCTGATGATATCTCAATCAAAGACCAATCTCCGAGGAATATTCTTCTCCATGAATCTTGCCCATCCACTCATAGATTCTAAGTGTGTTAGCGCTTGGTAAATTTCCTAGAGGTTGAAAAAGAAGAAATCCACAAAGGTAACTTTATCCAACCACTTTTAAAGATCGGATCTAGCCCTTCCAGCTTCAGAGAGGGATCTCTCTATATGATTTAGCTATGTTTCAATTTTAGATATTAGGCTAGGTAAAGAAATCTGTAGGTTATGTTGTCAAAGTGTTTTTAAAATGGTTGAGACAATCTACACTTCCATTGGGATATGGGGTCTGTATTTAATTAAATATGAAATACCACCAGAAACGAGGAAAGAAGACTTCCACAGGGCGAGATAATATACTCACTGGATCTTTAAGTAGCTTGAATGATGGACAGAATAAAATATGAGAAAGATAAATTCAACTAAGAAGCAGTTAAGAATTTCTTAATTGAAAACATCAGAAGATAAACATTAAAATCTTTAAAGTCGGAAACAGGGTATCCAAGATAAATCCTGCAACATACGTTACTCTTAAAAATTAGTTTCAGAAAACAAAATGATCACAGAGCAAGAATAACATTCAACTTAGAGAATAACATCACCAGTGAATACACACAAGAATCCTGTAAAAGTGCCTCCTTTTCATTAATGGCAGATCTCTTCAAAAATTGTTACAGTTTGATAGCTTAGGGTGTAAATATCAACAACCCCAATACTTCGAAAGGTGAAGTATTTATAATTCAAATTACAATCGTTCCTGTCATAATTGATCAGGACGTGCTCATTCTATTTTTAGACTAACTAATTTAACTAATCAAAACTGCTTGATGACTTGGTGCAATTGCACACGGAAATTCTGGGTAGACCATTGATGAAGCCTTCACATAACCTCATCTGATTAGACAGGTGACTGGACCTAGACAGCTCATCTGCTAATCGAGCAGATCACAGAGTTCCTCCCATCTGATATGACTCGGCACAGTGACTTTAAGCAGTCTCTGATACACCTCGTCCATTTATGTATACTTAGTGAATGTGGGCTTAGTGAGGAAGAGTATTGAATCTCGTGTTGGATGTTGATGTCCAACTGAAGGGAATCCAGGAAAGCTTTGCCGGTGATGCTACCTTGTATGCCTGCAAACTTTGAACTGTCCTTGGACACCTCAGTCAATCTCTTCTTGTAATCCGGGAGTGTCATTAGTTTATCATTAATGACCTTCAGACCAGGTAGGCCTTTCTTTTGGAGAGCATCAGTCTTATTGAAGAACTTTTGTACCCACTGGTCCATGGTCTGAACCTTTTCTTCTAGTTGAATCATTAATCCCCTCTTGGTCAAAACTCTTTTGACCTCAAGGATGGTCTCTGTTCTGTCCTCTATCTTCAACTCTTCTAGCTCTTCTCTGGTCTTAGAATTGAGGAATTTGATGATGTCATTTGCCTGAGTTGGTCTATCTCCCAATTCTACTATGATCTTCTCAATGGCATGTTTTCTCCTCTGGAGCAACTCATTATGTTCAAACATAATTTGGATCATGGGACATATCTCATTTATGGACTTTGTGATATCTTTCCATACATTTTCTTTGACCTCATCCAAAGTCTTTCCTGCCATGGTTTGCTTTTGGAGCTGTTGCAATTCCTTCTTGAGTTGTTCAATTACCTACTTTTCTTTAGAGAGACTGGTTTGGAAAGAAGTTTTGAGTTCTTGGAGGTTCTCAACTTCCTTCTTAAGCCTGTTGATTTTTGTCTCCTACAGGTTCATCTTTTCCATGGATTTGGCAAGATCGGTTGTCCCATCTTGTGGTGTCACTGGTGTTGCAGATGGGATTGTTGTTACTGTTTCTGTGCTTGTCCCTGATATTGG
Organism: Picea engelmannii; assembly: GCA_009831015.1. NCBI lineage: Eukaryota > Viridiplantae > Streptophyta > Pinopsida > Pinales > Pinaceae > Picea > Picea engelmannii. The sequence goes on from ML780120.1 coordinate 639,819, forward strand.
GATGGAAGTCATTGGAATGGCTACCATAGAATTCAACTGCTCTTTCTCCTTTAGTAGTTTCTCTATTTCTGCTTCCATTTCTTTAAGTTGGGCGTTCTGATCCATGAGAATCTTGAGCATTTCATCCTTCTCACCTTCTTTCCATGCTATCTCCTTTGCCTGTGAGTCCTCTGTAGGCGGGAGCTTTAGCTATTTCCTCAAGGAGGCAATGTCTGCATTTTTCTTCTTTATCATCTCTTCTGCAGCTTTGACGTTTGAAGGATCATAACCGATATTGAGGACCAGCTCCTCCAAAGTTTTGATTCTGTTGTCCTTCGCGAAAGAAGATATCTTCTCCAGCTTGAGCTGCGTTTGAGAATTGTTGAGCGACACCTGTAATTTTTCTGCAGAGGCGGAAGCATGTGCCAATGTGTGAAAAACCATCTCCCTTGTTTGTTTATGCAAATCCATCTGATCTGTTGGGTGCACGTCCTTCGTTTGGAACTAGAAGGTGGCTCTCTTGTAGTCTGTGATTACCTTGGGATCCGGTACCTGTGCCTGTAGGAAGGCCATGTGCATCCTGCCTCTTTCTGTGTCGAATGTAGATATAAGCCTATGTTGCGCGGTGGACGACTGCTTCCGAAACTGGGCATAAGTATTGTTGGTGAGGGTCTGGTTCCTTTTCTTGATCAGCTCGTACTTCTCGAAAATGCCCAACTTGGGCCCAACCTTTCCTGGCTGAGTGTCTAATGGAGAGTCTGTGGATTTCTTTGGCACTGCTGTGGTGATCTCCTTATACAGGCTTGAAATGAAAGGTGGAATGATAGGCTTGACCCCTGTAGTAGGCGGGATTTCTATTTCTCCAGTTGGACTAGGAACTGTGGTTGTCTTTGGCCTTTTAGTATGTAATTGGAACTCCTCAGAAGATACCTCCGTGACAGGTGGAGATGAATCCTGTCGAGGCCTTTTTTCCTTAGGAACCTGGGGTGTGGTCGTTGGTGGCACAATGGTCAGGGGAACCTGCTATTCCACTTTGATCAAGGTGTCCGGCACCCACACTGTCTGATTTGCAAATTTTTCGATCTCGGGCTTGGACTCATGAACATACGGGATGTTTTTATTTTTCACCCGCATTTCTAAAATGATCCCGTATGGATCATAGTGCCATGGGAAACTCATAAATAATTTCATTTCTTTCAGCATCCTATTCACTTCTTCTCCAGTGCCTCAACTGTTGCAGATGAAAGAGCCAATCTGCCCCTTGATTCTCAGTTGCTGCTTTTTCTTCAGGGAAACAAAATGAATGTCATCTGAATTCATGATCTGCCTTATATACTCTAACGCAAATATTATTACTGGCACATACTTTGGCAGCTTGTAGGGTGCTAATTCACACCTAAAAACTCTGATCTCGGTGTGGTTTTGATACAGGTACTAGTCCCCTGTCTTTGCGCTGTCAGAGAGATGTAGAATTCTCTGGACCTCGTCGTTTATTCGTGGCTCGGGCCTACCACTCAACATTCTTACCACCGGGTGATAGAAAAGATAAATGAATGCCTTGAAGCTATACTCTGTGGAGTTGTGCTTCAACAAAGATGTCCACGCTGTGACTGGTTGAGGCCTTCCATCTACGTCCATTTTCTGCATAGAAAAACAGAATTTATCTGCTTGATAGAAAACAAACATGTAGTCCAATATAGACGAATATATGAACATGCCTTCCGTGCCAAAATTCACGAACTGTTCATGAGTATTGTCGGCCAAGAAGGTACTGAAATCAAACTATGTGGTGGGTTTTTCATTAGTCGAGAAAATGGATAGAAAACCAAAAATGGGCTCATCCACCCACTGGTCGGAATAATACCCTAACAGAGCACAAAGGGAGGAAATGACCTAGTTTCCCTTGGTGGAGAACATGGATGATGGGTAAGGTGGATTGGTGGAAGGGAATTGAGAAGAGGTGGGAAGGAACAGCTCGAATATTTGAGCTCTCTGGGGAAAGGTCATCTTCTGATACAACTCTGTAAGGATCTCTAGGTTGAAAGGAGAAACATAATCAGCATGGGGAATTTGCATCATTTGGTCAATGTCTTCGGGAGTGATGAAGAATAGGACGTCTCCGGATGAGGAGAATATGGCCCTCTGGTCGGGAATATAATGGGCTTGGCATTTGAGGGCAAATTCGGGGAAGTGGTGGATCTGGGGAAAAAGGTACGGGGGGAAATTGGACTCCCAGAGTCCAATCTCATCGCTCTGGTCCAGGAAAACCTCCCTGAGCCATGACTGGAGGTCTGAGAAATTGAAATTGCATATGGTGTCTGCGATCAATCTGTCTTTGTCGACCAATGGTATTTTTTCCAAGTCGACAGGAGGAGGGAGAAAAGGATTCTCCTCTCCTTCTGCTTGTCTTGGCTTTGGTGCCATCTCTGCTATAGTACCTGCAATAAACATGATGTTAGTAGGCTCGACTGACTGTGGATGAAGGCGACGGGAATGCAATGGAGGAGTAAGAGGTAAATTTTTCTGGTGCGATGGACGAATAGTGAATGATGGGGGAAAATGGTAGTTTTATTTAACACTGGGGTCGATTGGGTGCGGGAGACAAGTCAGGAGGATAACGGGTATGTTATCCTGTAATAAATGGACAACATACCACTTGGGGGTGAGATGGCAGGTGACGGTGGCCAAAACATACGTGCGGGTGATGTGGAGGCTAGGGATTGGACGTAAAAGTTGTGATAAGGGGTTGGTCATGAGTGAAATGGGTAGGGGTCTGACAACAGGGACTGACAATAGTTATGGGATGGGACATAACTCGGGAACTAGTGGGACAAGTGGAATCAGTGGAAAATGACGTCCATGAGTGACGGGGGCTGTCAGATAGCATATGGTGATAGGACTTCAGGACCAATAGATTTATGCCACCCATGACAAGGGGCCTGCCAAAGGAGAATAACAATTCCGGACCCCCCCCCCTTTGGTTAAAAGAAGAACATTAGGGGGGGTCCGAAAACCTTTTTAGACCATTGATCTGCGCGCCCGTTTCAAGGCCGCAGATCTTAGCGTGCTATTTAATACTCATTCTGGACCCCCCCCCCCCTTCAGTTAAAGGCAGAACGGACTGGGGGGGTTCCGGAATCCAATCTGGACTGTTGATTTAAGCACCTGTCCCTGGGCCATCCAGATGTGCGCCAATCTTATTTCTGATTCTGGACCCCCTGGTTAAAAGAAGAACGGTAGAGGGGGTCCGGAAAGCTTCGTGAGCCGTAGATCTGAGCGCCACGATATGGACCGTTGAAAAGTGCATGGAGAATAAATCAAGAGCGAAGAAATATGTGTTGATAAAACTTAGGATAAGTGCATCTTACGGGTTTTTCCCAAACTTTTCACATAGACACCACCAAGGGGCTTCGACCAAACTATTCTTAGGCATTTGAGACATGGTGTAACATTTTCATCAAGATGGTTTCATTGGGGTGAAACAAATGAAGCAACTAACCTACATGCTAACCTATCTTCCTAGGACAATTAACCCAGATTAAACTGTTGGGTTAAGAAATTACTCTACATAAGGGCTATCTAACCAGGATTAGACAGTCTGGTCAGATTTATTCACTAATCTAACCTAAGGGCTATCTGACCAGGATTAGACAGTCTGATCAGATTTATTCACTAACTTATCATCATTAAATTTAAAAAGAACTTGGCCATGCTTGAAAGGTATGACCAAGTTACTATTATTGCATGGGGCTTTCATTTCAATTCTTTTATGCCCTCTTTTTTTTTTTTTTTTTTTTTTTTTT
>ML780120.1:643608-676789 GCA_009831015.1 Picea engelmannii
TTTCTTTTCAAATTATTTGCAGAATGAAAAATCATTTGTCAACAAAAACACTAGATACAGATAATATCCCAGTCACCAGTTGATTCCCATAATTTATGGGATGATAACAAGGTGAACCAAACTCAATGATATGTCCAAAATCCCTATCTAGAGGTGTCCAAGGGGGAAACATAACAAAAACCCAATGTACACCATTGTACATTGTTGTATGTTGATGTATACTACTTCATATCACCATCTCAACATGTACCACCCTATAATCTATATGTTCCATTGTATCAATCAATCTACTAATATCAACCAAACATGGATCCCAGAGTGATGTATCCACATTAGTCCCATACTCAATCCCCTAATCAACTGGTGCATATGCTTCCTTTTTGGTTGGTCCACAAGGAATTCACCAAACTACTTCCTCTATAGCTAATCCTTGAGCCAAAAGAAACGACTCATAATATTTGCAATGCAAAATAGGTGCATGGGAAAAAACCTTTATGCCAAACCTCTCATCATACACCTACAACATTGAATGCTCCCTATGTGGAATCATCATAAGAATCTCATCCCTCGAATAATGAATGCTACTCATATCCTCATGTATAAATGCTACCAAATATGATGAATTCTATGTTGTTTTTTATGATGAAGAGCATGCCAAACTAAGCTGGTGACAAATCTCCTCAATCTCCTTTTGTTGTGAGAAATATTACCCTATCGACAAGATAAGCTCCCCCTTTGGATCAAGACCCCTATATTTGGTCCAAAGACAAAAGTGAGCAATTTTTTACTAATTTCCCTATAGATCTAACTCAATCAATAAATCAAGAGAGAAGAAGAATGTGGTGTACCTTGTTGCGATATGTGTCCTCGCTACTCCAATCCCTAGGTTTGATCTCCAAGCTCCTCAATGAAACTAAATTCCTACAAAGACTAAAAAAGTAACTCTTCCTCCTATTCTAGATGATTATATAAATCATATATATATATATATATATATATATATATATATATATGAATATTAAAACAACAATAGAGAAGAAAATGTAGAATACATTAACTTGAAGGGAATAGGCCAAGTTTATATTAATTGGAAAGCCAAAAATAGACACTTACAAAGCATGCTTGACGATGTAGTAACTTCTCCAAGATATCCTTGTATAGACCTTGCATTAAAATATTGAAACCAAAATGCTAATGCTTCTCCCAATATCAAAGGTTTGATATCTAAATTCTTCCCCAAAGAATCAAAGGTTTGATACCTCTAATCTCTTCCCCCCTTCACCTTGAAAATACATTCAATATATAGGCTTGAGAAGCTAAACCACCATGATAAAATGAGGGAAATGGTTGAGGACATGTCTCCTTAAGGTTGGAATTTGATCCTAATATGAATCCATAGTATAGGATTCGACCACAACAACCTCATCCAAGTTGTAGATGACCCTTAGAAAAAGGTGGGATCTCCCATATTTTCCTCTAACAAGGTTGGAGCTCCACCCTAGTGAGAGAAAAAATGCCATTGGCACCCCCCAGTACTTAGGGGGATTGATGTCACCCCCTCAGCATGGTTAGGGGATCACCACCCTTCTAAAATGCCCAAAAATGGTCAATTTTTCCAAGAAAAATGTATGTTTTGACTGTTAGATCATAAGGCTTCTTCTTCTAAATTGAATTAGGTATTGTGGAAAATGTATTTCATGGTTTCAATGGGTTGTGACACTCAAAAAAGTGAATGAAACACTATTTAATGTGCATATGACACTTGCGACAGTGAATGCAACACTTAACAAGGTGCATACTTCACTTTGTGACACTTAGGTTGCGAAACTCAAGTGTGGCAGTTTGGTGTGTAACAGATGCCCCCTAAAGTATGAGGTCGGAAGAGAAACTGATGGCCAAAACACTTTAAAAATTCTTCAATGCAAGGGTGCTAGAGTAGGATAACCTAATAGAAGCTACAAAAAATCATCAGTCAGTATACAAATATGTTCCATTTCCGAGGCAGGAATACCTATGTTCAAAATACAAGATGACTCAAAGCACAGTCTCTGACCAATACACTACATATCCATGAGAATACTAACTAAGTATATGGCCACCGGAGATACAATTTGGATCCATACCTCCATGATATGAATTGATCACAACCATGAAAAATACACAGTGGAGCTACGAGATGAAAAAACATAGCCACGGATCAATACAATGTGGATCTATGTGACATTATATATATCAACAAGATTTCCATCATGGTGATTGTACTGAAATAGTTTACTTGCTCAAATGATCTCCATCACATCCTAGGCATGGCACATAACAGAGTGAGCACCTAACCCAAGGTCTTTATCCCAATCCTAAAATGGTACAAATCTGGCCATGTGAATAAATGACTTGATGTCGAACATGGTAGAAGCCACTTGATTACCGGTCATTGAGGTATACCATTATCAAGTGCAAGGGAAATCACCAATGATGAAAATGATTCCCAAGGTACCTTAAGTACATTCTGGTGAATGTGAATAAATGAGTTGATGTCAAACATTTATGGAATCATCCGATCATAGGTCAATTATGTAAACCTACTGTTGAAAGCGAGGAGACCTGCCATTGAGGCATGCAAGTCTCAAGGTACTAATTGGTTTCTAAGCATAATTCCCATATAATTTGTTGAATTCGATAGGAATAGACTCATCAAAGGAGGGCCATGATGTATCCCCCATCATCGACAAGAAACTGACATAGCAAAGTGATGTAAAATGGTGAATCGAATGAGTATGGAGTGAAACAGGAAATGGAAACCAGTAATACTGCAGATGGATGGTTTGAAGTGAAACTTCCCTTGAAAATGATGAGGCATGACAACTGACTTGGAAGCATTGAATTGACGAGTACCAAGAACATAATTTGATGTAAAATAAGATCACTCTTCATCTGGAACTAAAAATTATAGTGACACATGGAATTGGTATGAACCAGAGACAAGAAGATTACCCAACTGTAAGATGAGATGCAAACATGTTCCACGTTCAAGGGCGACAATAGCTATCATAAAATATTCCAAAACAACTTGACCCACTTCCTTCCATTTTCCCCCCATCATGTTTGATGAGTACCTATTTATTTTTTAATGAGATTGAGGAGGATAACAGATGCTTAGTATAGCTCATCCTTTGGATGAGTCCCTAAACATATATTTAATGAACCAGAGGAAGGAGGGTTCGGTCTTGTATGGGTCTTGGAGATCAGACTCACATAGGTCCTTCAATGCATAGTTTTATGAGCCCAAAGAAGGTAAAATCGATGGTTTTTCACATTTAGAGAGTCTAAAAAGAACTTAAATACAACTCCATGGATCACTTTTTTGCAAATTTAGTCTCCCAAGCCCCAAAAAAGTGTAAAACAATACATGGGAGAACTCTTTTAATCATGCTTGACTAGAGTATTCATTTTTCATAATTAGTCTTGCAAGGCTAAAATATAGATAAACTATCACTTAAAATATGCCCTTTCAAACATTTTAACAAGTGTGAAAGGAAGCGAGATCACTCAACAATCTTTCCATGTTTATGGAGTTTGAAAAGAGCTTAAATGAGAATCCAAAGAGGTCATTTTTTGCATAGCTTTTACAATTTTGAAAAAGAGATAAACGTATACTCGGTAACCTATTCTCATGTATTAACGAGCATGAGAAGCAACAAATACTAGGTCGTTCTAGAAATTAATACTATGCTACAATGGGAATGACCCCCAAGTGAGGATCACTCCTAGCAGTCTGTCTCTCTAGAGGTATTTTTCCCCCAGTTTCTATGGTAGATGCTAGTGGCTTTGCTCCATCATGATGTCTAGAATTTGGAGACCTACCCCCCAAGCATCATTTCCTCCAATGACTCTTCTTCTTTCCTCATTTATACATTTGGTTACTAATAGGAACATTTTCACTAGATGGAGGAAAAGAAGGTTCAAGTATGTGATCTAGAGTGAGACTCAATTCTAACGGAGGTGGGTCTATTTGATTTTTTAATGAACTTGGCAGAGACTATGAAATTTTCTCATAAGTGTATGATTCATTTTTTAATGAGCTTGACACAGGAAAAGAACTTTTCTCATTAAGACGAGGCACTACCAAAGGATAAGATGATTCTAAGGATTGTATCACCTAAGTTGAACTCATGTTTAACATGTAAACCTATGGGGTGGAAGGAGAAGACAAAGGAAAAACCTCCATGAGAGAGGAATCCTTAAGAAGACCTACTCCTACACTCTCAAGACTAGAGTTTCCTAGAAAAGGGGCATTATTCGCTACAACATTGTAGAGATATCGAGTTATATAGTCAATTTGGTCAATAGTGATAATATTTCCTTGATGGGGAAATTGTAAAATATGAAACACTGAAGATGCGATGATAGTCATCTCATAGAACCAAGTATGACCAAGTAATAAATTGTAATCCAAAGGCGCATCAACCACTTCAATATCAACCAAAATGTTCTTACCCTTCAAGTTCATAGTGAAATATTGCAAGAGTTTTTGAGGTTGGAAACCACGTCCATCGAACGCTTTCGAGGTGGTAGGAGACTGGATAAGTTTAGGAGAACCAAGGTCTCTCCAACAAGGAAAATACATGATACAGGTGGAGGCTCCCTCATCCAAAATAGTGCGATGGATGTTCTTTCCACTAACAAAAATTTGAATTTGGAATGCTAAGTGGTGGGAGAGCCTCTCCTTAAAATAATCTAGATTAAATGTAATCATATTCGACTCCTTTAGGTCCATGGCTCCAATAGCTGACAACAGGGTTCTACGTTGACTTAGACAATTCTATATAACTTTGAGAGTTGGCATAGCAAAAGGCACCTGTGAAAAATAATCAACTATATTGTAGTTTTTGGCATCGTGGGAATTTGGATTAAATGTCACTTTTTGAATTACGCTCTTGGGCAGGTGCAACATTACGTTAGATATTGGATTCTCAATCAGAAGAGGAGTAGAAGATGGAGGAGGAGTGGATGTGGAGGGATGATTGACAACCTTTCCATTATTCTAATCACCTAGAGGAGTGTCATAAGTATTTTCTTGATTCGTTACAAAAACCACCTTAAACATGTACACCTCGGAGGCACTTGTGGAAGAATCCCCATGGTGGGAATGACCTGCATTTTCCCATTGTAAAGGGGTAGGATTTTGTGCAACCAGATGTTGCTGATGAATCGGTTGGAAAGTACCCTTCAAAAATTTAGCGACTACCTCATGATGAGGAAAATATTTTGTGAAGTGGTCTTCCTCACATATCATGCAAGGAAACTTAGCCTTCCTATTTTATTTAGTATCAATAGTCTTTGTAGTATCCCATTGGTTAGAATATTTCTTGGATTTACACTTGTTTTTATTCTAACCTTTTGGTTGCTGAGAAGAAGTGGATTGGACCACATTCAACTTGGAGGTTTGAGCAGGAGCAGAAGTAGTTGTGGTGTTTGGAATGAAACTTGGTTCTAGAACAGGTCTTGTCGGATCATTCAACAAACGAGGAGCATTAGGGATCATATCATAATACGTGCTAGACTGGGAATACACTAAGTCCAAATAGTGTGCATGGTTTATAGCTTGCTCCTTAGTAACAAATTTTCCCATAGAAACATCACGGGAAACTTTGTAAACCAATCCTCGAGGATTTGGTCTGGAATTGGAGCTTTAGTCAACCGTATCCACCGTCTCCACTCATGAATGTGATCAGATGTATGGGTGGAAGAGGATTTTCGGAGTGAGGTAAAAAGTTCTGTATTGGTATCATACCATATAGGAAACTCAAAATGATTCAGGAAATCCATGGAAAAATAATTAATGTCGACAAAGGAGTTACGCGACAACTCAATATACCATTTCATTGTTTCACCTGTAAGTGTTCTTTGAAAAATTATAAGATGGATGGAATAATCCATCAAGGAGTTAGAATAACACCATAAATGGAATGTCATAACATGATTTTTAGTATCTTCCCTAGGTTTCCCATCGAATTTTGGGATGTAGGATAATAATTTGGCAGGGATGGCAGGCCAAAACGGGGCATGTTGAATGGGATCGTTTGTTAAACATGACAGATATGGAAGATCTAACATAGACAAGAATGGAACTTTTTGGTTAGCTTGTGGATAATGGTGGTAACCATGTGGCATGGGAAAACAAGTAGTACCATATATAGGTTGCAGCGAGATGGAAAAACTAGATGGTCCTCCCATATATGGTGGTTGCCCAGATTTTCCACCTATGTAAGGTGGTTTTCCTGAATGTCCACCTATGTACTATGATTGAATAGATGGACCTCCTACATACTTATGTTGACCTGATGGTCCCCCCATATATTTTGATTGAAGGTACTTTTGCGTTGGAAGCATGGGGTTTACAGATTGATAAGGAAAATTTCCTTGCAGAGGAATTCTCGTCGGATTGGGTTGACGCCACAAAGGGTTAGCAACTCCTGGAAATGGATTTCCAGAATACATGCCAGTGGTAGTATGGATAGAAGGACTTGCAAGAGCATGTTTCTCCCAATATTTTTGATGTTGTAACCATGTAGGTTTCCCCCCAGTGAAAAATTTCCCTCCAACAGAAGGTTTCCCCCCATCCAAAGTTTGGCCTCCCATTTAAGATTGACCTCCAATGTAGGATGTACTAATATGCAATGTATGATATGGAAACTGAGTATATTGTGTAACCATGGTTGTTTCAATGACTTAACTACCAACCATATGACTGACGGAATGACCAAGTAAAGCACTTGGCATGTGCATGTGTGGAAATAGTGAAGCATGAATATTACCTGAACCATGTGTGAAAGGAGATGTAATCGTAAGTGGTTGAGTCGGGGTTACCTGGGTCACCGATGTTTTGGGTAAATAAGAAGCACCAACTGTAGAAACTACAAGAGTTTTGGAAAGAGATAAGCTCCCAATTTCTTCAGGAAAACCAAAATATGATGGGTTCACGCTAAGAGATTGTGTAGTGGTGGAACTAGGTGGTAACTTGTAAGAAGAATAAGCATCAAAATATCTTGTGGATGGTGGATTAGTGAGTGGTAGGCTGAATGGGTCAGTAAAAAGAGGATTTGTGTAGGATGCAAGGATTTCTACGAAGGTTTTGACTGGTTCTTCAACATGTTGGTCACTTCTAGGAGCTATTATCCTAGTCTCAAAATTTTGATCTCCGATCATTCCTTCGTAAGAAACATTGTGTTGAGGTTCCTGAACGTCAGGATCCATACCTTGTGTACTGTGAAATATTCGATCCTAAGGCCAACTATGAAAGTCAAAGAAATGCACTCCTAAGAAAAATAAAATAAATAAACCAAACAATAGTGGGCTCAAGGATCTTTCGAATATGGGATATCAAGCCTCAAACGAAGAAATGAGAAGAAATTACCCCGACCTCCACGTAATATCCCTTTTCAGTGCAAACAACCCTCACTTTTTTGGGGTCACCCTCCAAGGGTAATGAGAGTGTGATACAATGTCTACCCCATGTATCATGTGAATCCCCCCACGGTCACCTCTGTAGATACCTAGGAAAGTCCACTAAGGATACCAACTCCCAGTCAGTCTCCGAGTGGGTACAGTCAATAGTTGGTACTGAACATATGGGAAGGATATCATTTTCCAAATTTTTTTCAGAGGACTGAGGACAAGTGGACCAGTAGACTCTAGAGGACCCCAAATGGATTTAGAGTTCATGAAGTACCGAGACCAAATGAGTCAGTGACACTTCAGGAAGGACCCTCAGTATACGCTCTGTCCACTACAATTGGTCAAGATTTGGAGGGGTAATATTGACTGCTCTTCCACATGCAACCTTGTGTTTAGCCCCTATGTAAGAGGGGGTTTTGTACTATTCTTATACAAAAGTAATATTTTTTTCACTCTTTAGTTCTTCTACAATCTATTTAGTAGTCTTGGAAAATTTACTCACTTTTCCTAGTCCAAACACCCTAATCATGTACTATTGTTGGTGTGCTAAAACCAAAAAATGTTCTAGTTGATTTTATTAGCACATGATTGATTTTAATGAATTTTACTCAGTAGGTTCATGGAGATGAAATTGATGATGTGTGAGAAACTTGACTCCAAAGGAATGAAAAAGAATGAGATGCAATATGTTCTTTTCAATGAATTCTATGTATGGGAAGGAGAGGAATTATAATCTTCTTAACATAAGAAAGAACTCAAAACAATGCAAATTTCGATTTCTGGTATCAAGATGATGTCAAACTACCATGCAAATGTTTCTGAAAACTGAAATGCATATGAAAAACTGTTGGGTATGTCTTATATTCTTTGCATGACTAGATTTAATGTTGTCTACGTTGTGTCGGGCGCATGGGGGGGAAACGTGTCACATTTTTTTCCTCGTTTTTTGTGTCACCTCGATTTTTATGTCCATTGTTAGGCAATTTTTTGGTACATGGTTTTTGTCGATGGTTTTCTATTTCTGGTTAAGGAATTAGGGTTGTTGACTAATTCAAGTCATTGGGTTAGGGTTTTGGATGCCACTGGATCCTATATGTATATTGTATTGTAAACAATGTATCATTATGAATGAATATAGAATATATTGGTTTTCCTGATTTGGGTTTCTAGGGGAAAAAACTCTGTGTAATGTTTGTATTTTCCATTGTTTCCTTTCTGTTCTTTTATTCAAAGTTTGTTTGCAGTAAATAATTGTACAAGGTTAAAATATACATTTGGTATCAGATCTTTGTTGGCTTCAGGGTAACACATTTATGGTCAAGAGTTTGGCTCAGGACTTTGATAATCCTTGTTACAGTGGGAGATTTGTGGTATTTATTTTTTAAGTGAAAAGAAATGGCGAGCATTTCGAAAATGGAGATCGAGAAGTTTAATGGGAAAAGTTTTGAGTTGTGGAAGCTCAGGATGGAAGATCTATTTGTGGACAAAGATCAATGGATCGTGGTGGATCCAGGTATTGCACCTATAGGAACTTCAATAGATGGCTAAAAAAAATTGGATTGAAAGGCAAAGAGAAAAATATGACTATGTCTCTCAGATTCAGTATTACTAAATGTATCAAGGGAAGTTATAGCCAAAGAATTATGGGATAAGTTGGGGAAGTTGTATCAATCTAAGACCCTAGTAAATAAAATATTCCTAAGAAATAAGTTGTATAACTCATCCAAAATGGATCCAGGAACCAAAAGGGGTTCAGGAAGGCCTAAAAATCAAAGTGATCATAATCGCTTCAAAATGGATGTGTGAATAGGCCTTGTCGTTACGAACCCAACACAACTTGAACAAGCTCAAATGAACGTCGCATGAGCAAGATATCGCGTTTTGTTTGTTTTTCCAAACAAGAAAAATTTTGTTGATTGTACAGTCCGTACAATGCTAATGTAGCAGTTGACCGTATAGGTTGTATGGTCGTATAGTGGCGTGGTAGGTGCGTTGGCATGCTGACAGGGCAGAACGCTGGCAGACAGGTGGGAAAATGATTTGGTGACAAGTGTATTTTTTTCGGTCAAATGATGTGGTGCCAGGTGGCCCAATCATGGGCTGCCATGTGGCACCTCCAAGTTGGATGGAATGGTAAAATTTTATGGACTCTACAGGACTCGAACCTGTGACCTCCAGTCCGGGCGGAGTGCTTTGGCAAGGCCGAGCTACCAGCCCACCCACGATGTGACTTGTTAACTATAGTAAAAAAATTATATTTGAATTGAATGGAGGTTTATTTCAATGGAGAAAAGGGTCAGGGCTAGGCCCCAGCCCCCGGCGCAACACACAACATAGAACCCTGCCACGTGACCCACTCCCTTATACATTTGGCACCTATTTGTGGGGTTAGCGTCGATCGGCTGGGCTTGCCCGCCGACCAAGGAGTGTGACTAGGGATAGGAACCATGGGTTATGGATTAGGAGTTAGCACCTATAGGTAAGGGCGTGGAGAGGCCTAGCCACAGGCAGCATGGCCACCATATGACCAACACAATGACTAAGGACCAGGGCTCAACGGTTAACGCCCAGCTCGAGGCCTCATGGAAATGCCCATATGACAAAGGGCCCGGGTAAAGGGGGTTGGCACACCATATGGGGAGATTTTTGGGTTTTTAACTATATATTAAGATTTTATTTGATTTTTCAACCAATTTTGGGAGATTTTGGCCATTATTAGAGGATCTGGAGCCCTTTTTTAGGCCAGATATTGGGAGGAAGTTGGGAGGATGTTACCAAATTGAAATCTATATAAACCAGAGGTTATTGGTAGCCTAAGGGAGGTTCAGAATAATAGAAATCTTGAAAAATTGTAAATCCAAAGCCATTTTTATGCAGGGAAGCCATTGAGGAGAGCAACTTTGCGGGCCATTTCTGGGAGCTTCGTTCATTCGTTTTCAGTGTCGTCGGTTGTGGTGGGTTATTGCGATCTAGAAAAACATAGCAAGATCAATTTGTAATCCATTTGGCACTTTTCTGATGTACTTTTTAACATTTGAAGAGAAATAAGAAAGCCTCACCCATTGAGACAAAGGCCTGGAGATGTAGGCAATATTGTCGAACTCCGTTAACAATTTTGTTGTTCTAGTTTGTTGTTTATTTGCGCTTATTTACAAATCTGTATATCTTATAATGGATGCTATGTTACATCATTAATTCTTCCTCTTTCATCAAATTCCTAAATGGTTAATGAACTCATGTTTTAAAATTCAACCATAGTCTTTAAAAGATCTTTTCGGATCAAGTGGTATCAGAGCAGGTTGACGGTTGGTTTTTGAGTTTGCATAATTAATAGGGAAAATTTGAATCATGGTGAAGGCAAGCTTGTTGAAGAGAATCCTGAGATTAGATCTAGAAAGAGAAATTCTCAAAGTGAGAAGATGGCATCGAAAGAGGGACTTTCTCATGAGGAGAAAGAGTTTTGAAAGAATTTCTTCGCCATGTTGAATATGGTGAAGGTTCTAAAGTCAAAAGTAAAAAGTGAAGAAGGAGAGGATCCTCCTAAAAATCCTCCTTCACCTCCTTCTTCTCCATCAACTTCTTCTTCTTCAAGTACAAGTTCTAAGTCCACCGCAAGAAAACATTCCCATAAACATAAACATGATATGCCTTTAATTTAGCTTGGTGTGAGGTTTGAATTACCCATGTATGATGGTGAAGCCAATGCAGAGAGGCTTGATAACTGACAGATGGAATTTTATTGCAGTGTGCAAAAAATCAAGGATGAGGCAAGTCAAATCAAATTGGCATTGCTTCGACTTGCAAGCACAACATTCATCTGGTGGAAAAACAAGTTGCAAAATGGCTCGCAACAAGTGGGTAATGGATTTCCATCATGGCAAGTTTTTGTATATTCAGTTAGAAAGAAATTTTATCATTTGGGTTATAAAGAGAAGGCTTTAATTGAATGGCAAGGTATTAAACTAAGAAAGGTACAAACAATGCAAGAATACACAAATGAATTTCCTAAGATGGACTTAATGTTAGACATTCCATTACATACCCAAGAAAATCTTATGAAGTATATAGGAGGTTTACCTGCACATATTTGTAACACTGTATTTATGTTTGGACCTACTAATATTGATTAGGTTTATGTTCAAGAAACATACATTGAGGCGGGGAAAATAGGAGTTGGTGTATAAGGAGAATCATCTTCAAGAAAAGAGGAAAAATGGAAGTGGAATGGAAAGAAAGCAAATTCTATGGAAAGAAAGGAAGAGAAGATCTCTTGCAAGCATTGCAAGAAATAAGGGCACGATGATGACCATTGCTGGAAATTGCATCCAAAGAAGAGACCAGAATGGTTCAAAGAAAGGAAAGGGAGGCAAACAGTTACAGCAACATCACAACCAATAGACTTGGGATCGAATTCGGGTGATGAGTTTAAAGTCAAAACAGTTGGTTTGATAGGTAAAATTGGTGATGGATATGATTCTAGAAGTAAATTGTTTCACATAAGGGTCATAATGAAGCATACTAAGGTCAACACATTGATGTGACAATTATATGCAGGAGGCATCAATAACGTTCTCTATAGGGACTGGAAGAGTAACCAATTGGTAGAGAAAACTTTGTAGCGAGATCAACTTCCTAAGGCCATGCTAAACCCAAAATTATAATGACACAAGGACTCAATAACTTTGTGTTATGTTCAAAGGTGACACGAATGCTGCCAATTAAAATATAGTTCTCCCTTTCCGCCCATCTTTTTTTTTTTTCATAACAAATGAATGCTATGATACAGAGGAGGGAACAAGTGTCGCAAGTAAGCAAAACTAGTTCCAGCAGTGGAATGTACATATGCTTAATGCAAGGGAATGCATGCGAGAGATGGACACTCGGGGTGATGTTCCCTCCAGGGTATAGGGTGTCAAATTGCAAAGGATATAAACAACGCTCTCTGTGAAAGATAGAAATGGTGAGGAAAATCTTGCTATAACAGATAGTGTATCTCAATCTAACTTGATTTTAGTGGAAGTGGTTAAACAATTGGGATTAAAAACTCAAATGCATCATAAACCTTACTCACTTAAATGGATAAGAAACAATCATGAATTGCACATAACAAAGAAATGTGCATTAAATTTTGAAATTTCATCTAATTTTGTGGATGAGGTAATGTGTGATGTGGTGCCACTCAATGAATGTGGATTGGTCTTAGGAAGTCCTTATTTGTATGACCGCAAAATAATCTTCTATAGGGAACATAATCAATATCACTTAATCAAAGCAGTTAAGGAATATGTTGTACATGCTCATCACTTAAAAGGAAATCAATAGCTTTAAACAATGGAACAATTAAGGAAGGCATCTCATGCAAGCAACACACCAATAATTGTCCCAAATCAAGCAATTGCTATTAAGCAAGAACATGAGATGATTGAACAATGGAAGTTCAATCATACTTTGCTTCAAGATAAGCTAATGTCATGCAAGTACTACAAACATATTAGCTCATTTGCAGTCATATTTCTAATGTTATAATTGATAATGTTGTCAACATGGATGATAGTGGCTTCAGTAATATGTGACAGAGTAAAAGTGGTTAATAATATGTTGTCAGTTGTCATGGTTATTTTGCAATTGATTTTGATGAGACAGGTGCACATGACAGAGTTTAAATATAGAGAACAAGTGGGGTGTCCTACCCCACACTTGATGACTAGTTAGTATCCTTTTGGAGGACCAAAAGGTCTTAGTGTGTCAGCGTGATCCAAAATGGATCCAGGACCTAAAATGGATCCAGGAAAGCCTAAAAATCAAAGTGCTCAGAATCGCTTCAAAACAGATGTGTGTAGGCCTCGTTGTTATGAACCCAAAGAAACTTAAATGGGCTCAAACAAACATCGTATGAGAAATATATCACGTTCTGTTCATTTTTCCAAACATGCAAAATTTTGTTGACTGTATAGTCTATATAGTGTTGATGTGGAAGCTGACCGTATAGGCCATGTGGTCATACAATGACATGGTAGGTGTGTTGGCATGATGACAGGGCAGACACACTGGCAGACAGGTGGGTGAATGATTTGGTGCAAGTGTCTTTTTCCGATCAAATGATGTTGTGCCACATGGCCCAATCATGGGATTCCATGTGGCACCTCCAAGTTGGATGGCGTGATAAAAGTTTATGGAGTCCACAGGAGTCGAACCCGTGACCTCCAGTCCGGGCGGAGTGCTTTGGCAGGTTTGGGCTACTAGCCCACCCACGATGTGACTTGTTAACTATAGTCCAAACATTATATTTGAATTGAATGTAGGTTTATTTCGGTGGAGAAAAGGGTCAGGGCTAGGCCCCAACCCCAGACGCAACACACAACATAGAACCTTGCCACATGACACACTCCCTTACACGTTTGGAACAGATTTATGGGGTTAGCATCGGTCGGTCAAGCTAGCCCGCCGACCAAGGTCCATGATCGGGGCTAGGAACCATGGGCTATGGATCAGGAGTTAGCACCGAGAGGTAAGGGCATAGAGAGGCCTAGCCACAGGTCACATGGCTACCATATGACCAGCGCATCAACTAAGGACCAGGGCTCAACGGTTAGTGCCCAACCTGAGGCCACACGACAACACCCATATGACCAGGGGCCTAGGTAAAGGGGTATGGCATGTTATATGGGAAACGTTTTGGGTTTTTAACTATATATTAAGATTTTATTTTATTTTTCAGCCAGTTTTGGGAGATTTTGGCCATTATTGGAGAATCTGGAGCCCTTTTTGAGGCGAGATCTTGGGAGGATGTTACCAACTTGAAATATATATAAACCATACATTATTTTCAGCCTTGGGGAGGTTTAGAAGAGGAGAAATGATGAATAATTGTAAAGCCAAATCCATTTTTATGCAGGGAAGCCAATGAGGAGAGCAACTTTGTGAGACATTTCTGAGAGCTTAGTTCATCCATTTTTAGTGTCGTCAGTTGTGTTGGGTTCTTGAGATATAGAAAAAAACAAACAAATTAGTTTGTAATCTATTTGGCACTTTTCTGATGTAATTTTTAAGATTTGAAGAGAAATAAGAAAGCCTCACCCACTAAGACAAAGGCCCAGAGATGTAGGCAATATTGCCAAACTCTGTTAACATTTTTGTTGTTCTAGTTTGTTGTTTCTTTGTGCTTATTTTTAGATATGTATATCTTATAATGGTTGCTATGTTACATCATTAATTCTTCATCTTTCATTAAATTCCTAAATGGTTAATGAACTCATGTTTTAAAACTCAACCATAATCTTTAAAAGATATTTTCGGATCAATAACTTGAGGATGAGAGATGGAGACTCGGTGGAAGAGAATTTAAATGCCTTCAATACTGTGGTAATTCAGTTAGTATCCATTGAGATTAAAATTTTAGATGAAGATAAGTGTATCAATTTACTGTGCTCTTTAACAGACTCATGGGATAGTCTAGTTGTGTCCATAGGTTGTAATCCAACTTCCTTGAAGTTTTATGAAGTGGTATCATCGTTGTTTTCAGAGGAGATGATATGGAAGAACATGGAAGGAAAGAGCACAGATGCATTATTTGCAAGAGGACACTCCCAGGAAAGAAATAGATCTAAGTACTCAAATGGGAGATCTAAGTCTAAGGGAATATTTAAGTCTCTCGAAAAGTTTGTAAAGGTATGTTGGAGATGTGGAAAAGAAGGGAACTACAAGAAGTAGTGTAGATCCAAAATTGAGAAAAAGAAGGGATCTGAAGAATCTCCTTCTACAGAAGAAAATACCTCCAAGGAAGAAGGAGGGGATGTGTACTTGGCTTATTCAAGCACACATGCAGATCATGAGGCATGGTTGGTTGACTTAGGTGCATCCTTTCATATGACTCCCCACGGGGATTGGTTCTATGAATATGAAAGGTATGATGGAGGTAATGTATTCCTAGGTGATGAATCAACAACCAGAATCATAGGTCGAGGAAAAGTCAAGTTGAAACTCATAGATGGAAGGATTATAACACTACCTAGTGTTCTTCACATCCCAGGATTGGCTAGAAATTTGATTTTTGTAAGAAAAATGGATGATGTAGGGGTAAAAACAATATTTTAAAAGGAAACCTGGAAGATGGTTTGAGGAGAAATGTTGTTGTTGAAGGGAGTTTGGTTTGGAACTCTATATAAGTTGCAAGGAAACACTATTAGTGATGGGTGTAATAGTTCCATCTTGGGGCATATCGAAGAGAAGGGTATTCTACTACTACACAATAAAGGTATGGTTGAAGGTATGTCTAATTGATCTTTATATTTTGATTTATGTGAACATTGTGTATATGGGAAGCACAATTGGTTAAGATTACCCTTTGGTGCAATGAGGGCAGAAGGAATTTTACAACTATTTCATAATGATGTCTTTGGACCTATGTTGGTTCCATCTTTGGGAAAATATATGTACTATGTCTCATTTATAGATGAATTCTCAAGGAATACTTGGATATATTTCCTTAGGGAGAAATATGAATCCTTTTACAGGTTTAAAGAGTTTAAGGCTCTTGTTGAGAATCAAACAAAGAAAATAATTAAGGTGATGAGGACAGATAATGGCGGAGAGTTCTGTGAGAATTAATTTGAAAAATTATGTAAGAAGTGTGGTATATAAAGGAAGAAGACTACTCCATATACACCTCAGTAGAATGGAGTTGCGGAAAGGATGAGTAGGATGTTGATGGAAAAATTAAGGTGCATTCTCACTGGTGTCGGGTTAGGGAAATAATTATGGGCAGAGGCAATGGGTACTGCATGTTAACTATTCAACATATCACCCTCATCAGTGCTGGATGAAATTAATCCACAAGAGGTATGGATTGGTAAGAAAAATTCTCTCACACATCTCAAGGTAATTGGCTTTGAGGCCTATGTTCATGTTCCAAAGGAAAACATGAGTAAGCTAGATAAGAAGGATGAAAAGTGTATCTTTATTGGGCATAAATATGGTCTCAAAGGTTATAATATTTGGAACCTAGAAACTAATAATTTTGTGTATAGTTGAGATGTGGTATTTAGAGAAATGAAGGATGTTGTTAAACATGAAGTCCTACCAAGTAAGTATGAACCAAAGAAAATAGAGTTTGATTTAAAGGATGATGAATTATACTCTACAGAGGAACACTAATTAGAAGAAGAAGATCTTCATACTCCAGTATTGAGGAGATCAGTTTGAGAAAGAAGGCTACCAGAAAGGTATACTGCATCTGATTTTCGTTCAAATTTTTCTTTTTCTATTACTGATGATGATCCTAGAACTATGAGGGAGGAAATGGATTCAGAGGATGGAAAACTCTGGAAAAAGGCCATGGATGAAGAAATGGTAGCCTTGGATAAGAATGAGGCTTTGGATCTAGTGGAGTTTCCAACTAGAATAAATCCCACTGGAAACAAATGAGTATTTAAAAACAAGATAAATGCATAAGGCAAAGTGGAGAAATAAAAAGCTTGGTTAGTAGAAAAGGGTTATTCCCAGGTTGAGGGAATTAATTCTGGTGAGATTTTTTTCTCTTATTGCCAAGTTAACTTCTATAACATATCTATTATTTGTTACTTTTTCACTTGATTTTGAAGTAGAATAGATGGATATGAAGACAACATTCCTACATGGCGATATGGAAGAAGAAATCTATATGAAGTAACCAGAAGGATTTGTTGTGAAGGGAAAGAAGGAGCTGGTATGCAAGCTGAAAAAGACCCTATATGGTTTAAAACAATCACCAAGGATGTGGTATCAAAAATTTGATACTTATATGTTGGGACTTGGCTTCACACGAAGCAAAGAGGATCACTATGTGTATTTTAAATTAATTGGTGATCATTTGATTTATTTGGTTTTGTATGTGGATGACATGTTGTTGATAGGAAACAACAAGGAGATTATCCAAGATGTGAAAACTCAGTTGTCCTCTAAATTTGACATGAAGGATATTGGTGCTGCAAATTTCATTTTGGGCATGGAAATTAAAAGAGATCAGAAAAACAAGAAACTTTGGTTAAATCAAAGAAAATATGTCGAGACAATATTGCAGAGGTTTAATATGAAGGAATGTAAACTGGTAAAGGTCCCTATTCATGTTGGTGTAAATTTCTCTACGGATCAGTGTCCTGAGACACAAGACGAGGAGGACATGTCTCGTGTTCCATATGGAAGTGCATTTGTAATTTTGATGTATGCAATGGTATGTACTAAACCGGTAATTTCACATGTAGTGGGAGTTTTGAGCAGGTATATGTCAAAACCAGTGGAGGAGCATTGGACAACAGTAAAAAGGGTTTTCGGGTATTTGTGTGGCACTGCTAGTTATGGATTGTGCTACCAAGGAATACCAGGATTGGACAGATTGTTGGAAATACATGGATTTGTGGATGCATACTTGGCTGGAGATCTGGATCATAGTATATATACAAGAGGGTATGTGTTTAACCCATTTGGAGGAGCAATCAGTTCGATCAGAAAAAGATAGGTTGTAGTGGCACTTTCAACAACAGAAGTTGAATACATGGCAGCCACTCATGCAATTAAGGAAGAATTATGGTTACAAATATTGTGTTCAAATATTGGGTTGGTACGTCGAGTTGTAAGGATAGATTGTGATAGTCAAAGTGCAATTTTTTTGGCGAAGAACCGACTTATCATTCAAAGACAAAGCATATTGATATTCAATATCACTTTGTGAGAGACATGGTTGAAGAAAATAAAGTGTTGATGATGAAGGTGGACACTTTGAAGAATTTTTCATATTGATTAACAAAATTTGTGATCACTGAGAATTTCTCTTCGTGTAGAGGATCCATGGGAATTACTTCCATGGATTGTTGACTATATAACCCTGTAACCCCCTGTATGCAAAGAAAACAACAAGTGGGAGAATGTTGGGTATGTGTTATATTATTTTCACGACTAGATTTAGTGTCATCTACGTTGTGTTGGGCACGTGGGGGGGGGGGGGGGGGGGGGGGGGGGGGGGGCGTTTTCCTCAGGAAATGTGTCATATTGTTTGCCTCATTTTTCATGTCACCTCGATTTTCGTGTCCATTTTTGGGAATTTTTTCAGCACATGGTTTTCTATTTCTGGTTAAGGAATTAGGGTTGTTGACTAATCCAGGTCATTGGGTTAAGGTTTTGGATGTCGCTGGCTCCTATATGTATATTGTATTGTAAACAATATATCACTATGAATGAATATATAACATGTTGTTTTTCCCAATTTAGGTTTCTAGGGGAAAAATATTTGTGTAATGTTTGTATTTTCCATTGTATATTTTCTATTCTTTTACTGAAAATCTGTTTGCAGTAAATAATTGTACAAGGTTAAAATCTACAAAAACTAGCTCTTTTTTCAAACATATACCAAAACAAACTTCGTAAAGAATGCAAAAATTCCTTTGTTCGATTATGTAGGAAAGGAGATATGCAAAATTTTATGCTTATTAACTTTCAAATGGAATTAAAGAGATATATGTTTGACATAAATAAATATGAGTAAAAAAAGAAATCAAACAAATTTCACTAAAATATGATTAGAACTGAAAGGAAACAAGTATGAGATAACTCGTTCAATCAATAACTCAAA
The DNA here is from genome assembly GCA_009831015.1 of Picea engelmannii. NCBI lineage: Eukaryota > Viridiplantae > Streptophyta > Pinopsida > Pinales > Pinaceae > Picea > Picea engelmannii. The sequence goes on from ML780120.1 coordinate 662,666, forward strand.
TATCCAAAAGAGAAAGAAGATAATAACTCATGAAAATCCTTAAAAATTGAGTAGCAAGAAACAACATGCAAGGCTGGGTTGTGGCAAACAAGAGAGTCCTAATCAATAGAAAGTGAGATGTTTCAATGAAAAAAAAAAGTGCTCAAAACCAAGAAACCTTTGCAAACCCTAGTTGATTAAAAATCCTAAACATTCAAGCAATCTGAAATCTTTGTGAGATAAAGATTAGATAATTGAAAGGAAGGATGAACCAAGGGATCTTGTTAACCCAAGGGGATCACAACTAGGATAAATTTGAAAACTCAAAGAAGGAAATGAAAATGAGTAATAAATTTGAAATTATCAATCAAACAAAATCAAATACCAACTAGGAGACTCTGGGATAAAATCCTATCAAAATAAGGCTAATAAAAGCAGGGCATAAACATGCAACAACACCTAAAAAATGAGACTAGTTCCCTTGTCCTTAGAGATACATAGCACTATGGTGCCCCCTAGGACGATTAGGGGGATCTCCAATCAGTTAATGGAACCCTGATATGAATTACAAGGGAGCGCCAGTCAAGCTAATGGTGCCCTGGTGTGAAATGCATGGGAGTGTCAGTTTCTGAAAAAAAGCTAAAAAATGGCTTCCACAAGATCAGACTCAGCAGAGACTTAGTCGATGGATCTGTAAAATATTCAATCAGGAATAGGGATGGGGAAATATATCATAATTAATAATCAAACAATCAAGATATAATCACAAGCAAGGGATTCAAGAGGAAACAAGGGAAAAACTATTCAAAGTCCTTCACCAATGGAGTCTCAATTTTTTTGTTGCAAGAAATCTTACCCTGCGAACAGGCTGAGCTCACCTTTGGACCAATACCCCTATATTTAGTCCAAATAAATAAGTGAACAAGTGGTTATTGCTTCCCTATAGGTCTAAATCAATCAAGAAAGCAAGAAAGAATAAGAATGTGGTGTACCTTGTTGCGATGTTTGTCCTCGCTACTTGAATCCCTGGGCTTGATCTCCAAGATCCTCAATGAAACTGAAGTCCTAAAAAGAATAGAAAAATAACTCTTCATCCTACTCTATATTATTATATAAAGCATATCTATCTATGAATACCGAAACAACAATAGACAAGAAAATGTAGAACACATGAACTAGAAGGGAATATGCCAAGTTTAATTGGAATGCCAAAAAGAGGAACTTACAAAGCATGCTTTACGATGCAGTAACTTCTCCAAGATCTTGTTGGACCTTGGTTATGGAAGGTTGTGAATATTAAGGAAAGAAGCGTGAAGTGTGAACTGCATGGAAGACAAGTTGACTGAGATTGGGTCGAAGTGGCCAAAATAGTAGAAAAGACAAAGCGAAGTAAGAGAAAGCAAGGCATTGGACGGGGAGATCAAGTAAGACAGATCAGAAAGGAACATGGATCGTGGATGATTCAGAAAGAGGAAAAAGACACCAATGGATTCTTTGGGGCACCTCACAAGAAAGAAGGAAAGATAGGTTGGCGAAGCCCTGAAAAACGCGGGTCGAGTTGACCTAGGGTTTTAGACACCTAGGGTTTTGGTATTTAGGGTTTTGACACCTAGGTTTTGGCCTAAGGTTGTTCAAAATTCATTGTAATGTATAAATAAAGGTCAAGAGAACCTGGAAAGGGTTCGACTAGGTTATGATGAGCGATTGTTGTTATTGTTAAGAGAGAAGTATGGTGTGGTGAGAGAAGTCTATATTGTAAGATATTCAGCTAGGTGCGAAGATCAACCCTGCAACTAGGTGCACAGGGAAGGGAGAGAGGAGAAGAGAAATAAAGAGAGAGATCTGCAATCTAAGTGTAGATAGAACTGTATGTTTTCATCTAATATATTATAAAGCGTAATTTTGTGGACGTAGCCCTAGGGAGAGGGTGAACCACATATATCTTGTTTTTGTGTGTGATTGATGTTGTGTTCTTTTGTTCTCTGATATACTGTTAAATGAATTATAGTGTTAGATCTGAGATATACTGTGAAAACTAGGCTTAAGAAATATAAAGAATAACTAGATCTGTGTGAGAGTGTTTTCCTGGTTCCACTTTGCATTTCCTCTGGTTGTAGACACTTGTGTCCTACAACCCCCTATTGATACTTCGGGTGAGACTGCATATTATTTCAAGTGTTTCCGAAAGGGCTAGTAGTTAGGGCTTGTTGGTGCACTTTTAGAATTGAACCCTAGGTCTGCCCCTGTGCCAACAAATGGTTCTATTGTCGGGACCGATATCTTCTTGAGGGAATGTCAAGGTGGTTTCCATCGAAGACAAAGATTTAGACGTGGATAGAAGAACAAGTGAAGGACTTCGTTGAATCTTATAATAAGAACCCTAATATTAGTACAAAAGACTGGTTGGGAAGGTATATCTTTACTGATATACACGAAGTTTTGTTTGGAGGAATTCATAAGGAGTTATACGAGTGGCTAGCCATATTAGTAGATACCCAGTTTGAGATCAAACTCAAACTGCCTGTGGTTTGGATGTCGGCATTGATCAATAAGGTCAAGAGAGTTGATAACGTCATGTCAAGAGAAGTAGATAACTGGTTTGATAATACCATTGGAGGGTATATCACTGAGTTTGTTATTGATAGAGTAGACTCATATAGCCAAGCAGAGAGATATTTCTTTAAGGGACCGAGAGGAAAATTTTTACACTTCTTGAAGTTGAAGATCAAAATGTTATTGCATGAGAAGAAAATACTGAAGACACCGTAGTGGGTCATATTGAAAAATATAATGTTCAAGAATTCAGACAGCGACATCAACACAGAGGTCAGACACACGCGTAGTGGGAGAACTTTCATAGAAGTTCCTCTGGTGGACTTGTTTGAGGAGAATCATGAACCACCAGCACAAGAAGAATGGTTCTACAGTGGAGAAGAAGAAGAGTTACTGAACAAGGAACATTCAAAGCCCGCTAGGGAAGAAGAAGGGAAGACTAAAGAACCTCATCGAGAAGAGTCAAAAACTTCAGGGACTATGCATATTTTTTAAGTAAGTTCTATTACACCCCCTTTTGTTTTAACAACATTAAGTAACCAGAGTAACCTAAGTTATCAGAACACTCAGAGCACTGGTACAATTGGTTCAGTTCATACTCAGTCAGGAACCCTTGGAATATCTATTGCATATGAGATGAGGCTACCCACCTTTAGGGGAGATGTATATAAATATCTTGATCAACATTGGTTCTTATGCGAAGCTATATGGAGTATTAAGAATGTCATCGATGAAGATGTTAAGAGAGCTCAATTTAGTACTACCCTAAGATACTGCGCACTGAGCTAGTACATGAATTTCATCCAAGGGGTTGTCTAGCCGAAACCACTAAACGAGATCAAGACTGCGTTGATTGTAGAATTCAAGAAACCCAAGTCAGAGTCACGGTGCATCACAGAGTTTAAAGAAATTAAGCAGAAAGTAGTTGAACCTGTTTGGGAGTTTGTTCAGAGGTTTAAGACCTTGACAAGCCATTTGAGTTTTCAGATTTCGAACAAACAAATAAAGAATGGTTCATTGTTGACCTCTTACCACACAGTAGATTCCCTCTGATGTAACAGAAGATCGCTTCGTAAGATAAGTCACTGGAGATCGCCATGAAACTAGAATCATCCCCTATGGGAGAGTCCATATCAAGTATGAGTCAAATTTTGAGTCAGATAACTAGCTTAGCATTGCAGGTCAAAGATATGAAAGAGGATAAGGGAAAATATAAAAGAGAAAATATTTGGTGTATCAGATGTAAATCAAAAGGTCATGATAAGGAGCATTCTCATCTATTTCATGAGTACTTGGCTTCAAGATCCCCAAGCCTTTTGAAGCAGGTTACTCTACCTTGGTGAGAGGTACGTAGAAATAGACATCGCCTTGGAGAATGATATTACATGCAAAAATATGTCCAGACACCTACCAACCTTTACTGCACATTCTGTAAATATGTGGGCATGATGAGGAAGATTTTAGGGCTTATGACCTCTTGCATGAAATATCAAGAGACACATATAGAATTCAAGGTGAAGTACAACAAGAAGGAAATACTACGCAATTTAACTCCCCATGAAGAGGAAACTTCAACACTTGAGGTGGATTCAGAGGAAGAGGACAAGGATGAGGCATGGGCTGAGGTTGAGGACAGATCATTTGTTATAACTACACATATCCAGGTCACTTGGCAAGGGACTATCATAACCCTTGTACCACTTGCAGTTATTGCAACTCATTTGAACATGTCATAGAAGATTGTCCTATGCTATTAGCCAAACTTCAGGAAATACGAGGAGGGAACCAACAAGTACAACTAATCTCATCAAAACCTTGCATAGTGGATCCTAGAGTCATTGTTATCACTAGAGGAGGAACTTCTACAGGAGAAGACAGTGTGACTCTAGGGAAGATTACAGAAGAATTAGGAGTTAGAAGAGTTGTGGAGAAGACACAAGAGTTTGATCCAAAGAAATAGAAGCAGACATTTGAAGAGGCGAGAAAATAGTTTGGAAGAGATCAAGATTATTCATAAAAGGCACAACCAAAAGTGAGAGAATGTGTAATTCCCCTAGCCTTTGACCAGTCTACTTCACCCGGAGAAGGAAAAGAGGTAAGAAGACTTATGGAATTCTTATGTATTTGCATTAAGTTGATTAAGGATGAAAAAGCCATACAATAACTACAAAATTTGATCAGATAGTATGAGATAGGAAGGGTATACCCTCTACTGAATAAATTAGTACATCAACTATCCAAAAAGAGAAGGACAAATAAGGAACTACACCTTAATGCTCAAATTGGATATTATGATATAGATTATGTGGTCCTCGACTTAGGGTAGGAGGTCAATGTTATGATGAAGCAGACCTGGGCACTGATGGGAAAACCTCAGTTGATATATTCCCATATCAGGATTAGGATGGCTAATCAGTAGGCAGTAAGCTCCTTTGGTAGGATAGAACATGTCCCTATGGACATCGATGGGGTAAGAACATTTGTGGACTTTGAGGTGATTGAGATAGTTGATGATAATTGTCCTTATCCTTCGTTGTTAGGAATTAATTGGGCTTTTAGAAATTCCACTATTGTTGACTTAAAGAAAAGAAGAATGAAATTTTAAGGTGATGACCTTAGGTTCATTGCACCTCTGGATCCTGATGAAGGTCGAAGAGACACAGAACCCATAAGAGAAGAAGACCGTGCATATGAGCTAGAGAATATATATATATTGACAGAAAGACAACATGATTACATTAACCCTGCAACAGATGGGAATTTAAGCTGGTGAAGTGGCAACGCATATTCATTAGACTTAGAAGAAGCACTTGAGAACTGGCAGAACAAAATGTATGAAGTTTATGCATGGAGATGTGCCAGACTGACCAAGGAAGTTCACTGGATTGTCACAGAAGTAAGTAACTTGACCATATTTGATGGTTTAAATCATTTAGAAATGTTCTTACTGGAATTTGAAGAAGTTGTAACAATACAAAAAATATTGTTGGCACTGGAAAAGGATTTGAAAGCTACTCTAGTAAGATGGTGGGGGACACAGAAAAAGAACATCACAGACTGGATACGATGTCGCACTTTGATGACAGCGCGATTTTCAGACAACATTGAAGGATGCAAAGTTAGATACACAGGTCAAAGTTGTTTGAAGGACCATGTGTGAGGCTGTAAGGAGGCCTGGCGCAACATCCCTCAAGAAAAGTGGGTGCATAAATTCATCAATACTCTAGACACAATGCCTATCAATTGGTATCTTCAAGAAGAACTACGTCGCACCACTTCAGATTGGTATAATATGACTCAGAACTTTGTAGATACATTTTATTTGAAAGTTAGTATCCCACGGTGGATCAAGCTCTATAGGTTGTCAGACATAAAGTCTTTGAGGAGGCACCTAGCCTCCTTATGGACCAAGAAGAGGATGAATGGAATGCACCTCTTCAGAAACTGCAAGGATGTTACAAGATCAATGTTGATGAAGACAATGATCCTAGGAATGTGAACATCACAGAAACAGAAGGACAGAGATACGTAGAAGGACCAGGAGTCAAACTACCTTTCATTGGACAATCAATCAAAATCCAGAAATTTAATATTGGAACAGAGCAAGAACCTAAGATTGCTAATGTTGGATATTACTGGGATGATGCCACCATTGATAAGATCACAGAATTACTGCATGAATATCATGACTTGTTCCTAACCAAGTTCACTGATATGAAGGGAATAAAAGGGCCCATGGAAGAGATGAATATCCCCTTGAAACTAGATGCAAGGCCAGTTAAGAAGAGACCCTACAAATTGGATCCCAAATATAAGGAAAAAGTTAAGATTGAACTAGACCAAATGTTGGAAGCAGGAATCATAGAACCTGTGGAGGAGTCAGAATGGATTAGTACTATGGTGGTACAATATAAGAAGACATGAAAGATCAGGATCTATGTAGATCTCAAAAATTTGAATGATGCATGTTTGCATGACCCATTCCCTACAACATTTGCAGACAAAGTGTTAGATAATGCAGGAGGATAGGAGGTATATTCCTTTACAGGTGGATTTTCAGGTTATCACCAGATCAGGATTTCCAAGGAAGATCGCCATAATACCACATTTGTAACAGAATGGAGTTCCTACCAGTATATAGTGATGCCTTTCGGATTGAAGAATGCACCAACCATCTTTTCCAGGGTGGTGGTCAAAGCATTCAAGGAGTTTTACATAAATTTTTGGAAGCCTATTTTGATGATTGGACTTTTTTTAGCTTACTACAAAATCATATTGAATGTTTAAAAATAATGTTGGATTAGTGCAGGCAATGTCAGATTTCCCTGAATCTGAAGAAGTGCATCTTATTTTCACCCTTTGGAGTGTTTCTGGGACATATTGTGTGTAAGTAGGGGTTGCTGGTAGATTCGTCCAAGATTGTCATTATTGTTGATCTACCCCCTCCTACTTCAATTAGATAGTTGTGCATTGTGTTGGGACATACTAGATACTATAGGAAGTTCATTAAGGGATCTGCATAGATTACAACACCCATGGAAAATATTCTGAAGAAAGATTGCCAGTTTCAATGGACAGAATAATGTCAGCAGAGCTTCGACATATTGAAACAGAAAATGGTTACTGTGCCTATTCTGGTTTTCCCATATTGGAGCAAGTAATTTCATGTGCATGTCGATGCATCTTCTACTGAACTAAGAGCATTTTTAGCACAACCAGGAGCAGGAGATATTGACCACCCGTTAGCCTTTTCTAGCAGGAATATCTCAACAGCTGAGATAAATTACACCACCAATGAGAGAGAAGGTTTAGCCATAGTGTACACGCTGCATAATTTTCGTCACTACTTGTTGGGATACCACTTTAATATGTTCATTGATCACTTCGCGTTGAAATACCTAGTCAACAAGTCAATGTTGGGGGGAAGAATATGCAGATGGCTACTGTTATTCTAGGAATATGACTTTGAGATTGTGGTCAAGCCAAGAAGAATGAACAAGGGACCTGACCACTTGTCTAGGTTGGAACATGGAGAGGAACCTACTAGTTTGGAGGATACACTACCTGATGCACAGTTTCTATCCATCAGGAAGATTGATGATCATTTTGTTGAGATAGTCCAGTTCTTGTCAACAAGAATGGCACCTCGCGAATACATAGTCATTCAGAAGAAACAACTGGTAGTACGTGCTATAGATTTTTCACTTATAGCGAGACAACTATACAAAATGGGACCTAATGAGATCTTGAGGAGATGTGTGATTGATGCAGAACGACCACTAATTATGGAAGAAGCACATGAAGGCATCGCAGGAGGACACTACGTAGGGAAATCAACAACGCAAAAGGTTCTTAGAGTTGGCCTCTGGTGGCCTACTTTACATAAAGATGCCAAGGAATACTATAATGCCTGCCATGTATGCCAAAGAGTTGGGAAGCCTTCCCGAGGAGATGAGATGCCTTTAGCACCACAACTGAATTTGCAAGAATTTGAGAAATGGGCAATTGATTTTTTGGGACCTATAAACCCACCAGAGAAGCGCACAGGAGCTAGATACATCAATACTGCAACAGAGTATTTGACAAGATGGGAAGAAGCAAGAGCAGTTAAGGACTGTAGTGCAACTGCAGTTGCGCGATTTATATTTGAGGATATCATAACCAGGTTTGGATGCCCAAAGACCCTGATGAGTGATCAAGGTACGCATTTTATATATAAGACTATTGAATCCTTGACTCATGAATTTGAATTCCATCACCAGAAGAGCACCCCTTAACACCCGCAGGCGAATGGTACAATTGAAGCCTTCAAGAAAATCTTGGAGACAACGTTGACAAAGATTTGCAGTGTGAACAGGGATGACTAGGATCTAAGAGTATCAACAGTACTATGGGCCTATAGAACTACTTGCAAGAAGCTAACAATGCAAACTCCCTTTAAGTTGGTGTATGGCCTAGAAGCAGTTGTCCCTATGGAATATTTGGTTCCTAGTCTCAGAATTGTAGTATTTACCGATATGGATGACACTGGTGTTGTTCAAGAGAGTCTTGTGCAGTTGGTAGAACTATATGAAGATCGATTTATTGCAGGATTCCATCAACAAGTACAGAAGGAACGAGAAAAGGCCTATCATGATAGGCACATCAAGAAGAAAGCCTTCAAGCAAGGAGATCTGGTATTGGTATACGACATCAAGTTCATGAAGCATCCAGGGAAATCAAGGACACATTGGCTTGGGAAATATGATGTTTCTTACGTCATTGAAGGAGGAGTTGCATAGTTGAAAACTTTGAATGGAAAATGGAAGGAAGGTTTGGTGAATGGGAGCCAATTGAAATTGTACTATGATAACCAGTTGCCTCGTAGCTCCCAGTAGAAGCATGAGAAAATGGGTCTAGGTACCAGGTGTAGTTGAAACTGGGTACCAGACACAGAAAATCCAGTCTATGCAAGGAAAGAAGGGTGGGACAGAGCAAAAAGCATAGGTTTCCCCACACAGTCTGAATTCAAAGTAAAGCAGAAGGTTCAGACCTTAAGTGCCTCGGGATGAGTCACATGTGAGTGTTGGGGGCCTATTGGCCCTTGGTTATGGAAGGTTGTGAATATTAAGGAAATACGTGCGAAGTGCAAACTGCACGGAAGACAAGTTGACTGAGATTAGGTCGAAGTGGCCAAAAGAGAAGAAAAGACGGAGTGAAGTAAGAGAAAGCAAGTCGTTGGATGAGGATATCGAGGAAGACAGATCAGAAAGGAAGATGGATCGTGGACGATTTAGAAAGAGAAAAAATCCACCAATGAATGCTTTGGAGCACCTCGCAAGAAAGAAGGAAAGATGGGTTGGCAAAGCCCTGAAAACATGGCTCAAGTTGACCTAGGGTTTTAGACACCTAGGGTTTTGGTATTTAGGGTTTTGACACCTAGGTTTTGGCCTAAGGTTGTCCAAAAGTAATTGTAATGAATAAATAAAGGTCAAGAGGACCTGGGAAGGGTTCAACTAGGTTATGATGAGCGATTGTTGTTATTCTTAAGAGAGAAGTATTGTGTGGTGAGAGAAGTTTGTATTGTCAGATCTTCAGTTGGGTGCAAAGATCAACCCTGCAGCTGGGTGCGTAGGGAGGGGAGAGAGGAGAAGAGAAAGAAAGAGAGAGATATGCAAGCTAAGTGTAGATAGAATTGTACGATTTCATATAATATATTATAAAGCACAATTTTGTGGACGTATCCCTAGGGAGAGGGTGAACCACATATATCTTGTTGTTGTGTGTGATTTATGTTGTGTTATTTTGTTCTGTGATATACTGTTAAATGCATTATAGTGTTAGATCTAAGATATACTGTGTGAAGTAGGCTTAAGAAATATAAATAATAAATATATCTGTGTGAGAGTGTTTTCCTAGTTCCACTTTGCATTTCCTCTGGTTGTAGACACATGTGTCCTGCAACCTCCTATAGCTACTTCGGGTGAGACTGCATCTTCTTGAAGGTGTTGCCGAAAGGGACAGTAGTTAGGGCTTGTTGGTGCATTGTTAGAACTGAACCTTGGGTCTGTCCCTATGCCACCAGATCTCCTCATCTATCCCTTGCATGAAAATATTGAAACCAAAATTCTAATGCTTCTCCCAATATCAAAGGTTTTATATTTGAATTCTTCCCCAAAGAAGCAAAGGTTTGATACCTCTAATATCTTCCCCCCTTCACCTTGGAAATACCTTCAATATATAGGCTTGAGAGGCTAAACCACCATGAAAAAATGAGAGAAATGGTTGAATATATGGATCCTTAAGGTTGGGATTTGATCCTAAGATGAATCCATAGTATAGGAGTCGACCACAACAACCTCATCGAAGTCGAATATTTCCCTTAGAAAAATGTGGGATCTCCCATATTTTCCTCTAACAAGACTGGAACTCCCCCTTAGTGAGAGACATAAATTCTATTAGCACCCCACAATAAGATTAGGGGGGGTTTTGGTGCCCCTTGAGCATGGGTAGGGGAGTTCCACCCTTCTAAAATGCCAAAAAATGGTCATTTTTTCCAAGAAAAGGGTATGTTTCAACTATAAGATGATAGGGATTCTTCTTCCAAAATGACTTAGGGATTGTGGAAAATTTATTTCATGGTGTCAATGGTTTGTGACACTCAAAGTAAATGTGACACTAGGTAAGGTGACACTTGTGATAGTGCATGTGACACTTAACAAGGTGCATACATCAATTTGCGACACTTAGGGTGCGAAAATCAAGTGTGACATTTTGGTGTGTAACACCCTTTCCTTATCTTCGATGAACTTAAGAGAAAGGTCCCTATACATGAAAAACTACAAATAATCAAACTTCAATTTCTCTAGTTCCTCTTTTATGATGTGAAATTGGGTACTAGTGACCCCATCGACAATTCTCTTTTGTCTCTCCTCCATCAAGGTATTCCATATAAGGTATTCAACAAATTTATGAGCACCATCTATCCTCATCAACACCTCCACAACTTTCTCCTCTGTGACTTATAATTTTTCCTTCAATTCACATAATGTTATTTCATCAACATGGTGTGGGATGTCACACAAGGGATCAACTGAGTCACTATATGTTGATGTGTAATGTGGGCTATCATCTTCATACAAGTTTTTTGATATGTTCCTATCCACCAAATAAAACTCTTAGAGTAGCTACGGTACAATCATGCCTTCATCATCATATATTTCATAAATAGGATAAAGTGATAAGTTTTGGCTTGAACCATCCTCATCATCAATATCATACACAGGAAGAGATGTTGAATCCTTGTCATCGACTGATTGGAACATCTTCTCATAGTCATCATACATAGGACAAGATGTTGTAGCATCATATTTTGTTGATTCGTAAGAGGTATACCCATACAACACACTAGTGTCATTGACCTTATCTGTTAGTTGGGATGAGTTATCATAGGCTATTGTACACACATCCTCCTCATGGCTAGATACATTCTCTTCTTCATGCTCATCCTTATTTACCTCCAACAAGTCCCTTTGTCCTTCATGCTTGTCTTCCTTCACTTTATTCCTTGTGCTTTTCAAAGAAGCCTTGGTTTGATATCTAGCCCAATTCCCACTCTTGATGTTGCAATAATCCTATAATGACATGGAATCCTGTATATCTTCACTAAACTTCTCATACTCATCACAATAAGCCATGTGCTCTGGATATAACTCCCACAACTTTGGATACTTTAAAAATGGTGTTCGTTTCTTTCGATATTCTGCTATCGATTTATTTTTTTTATTCATATTTTATTATCCACTTATGCATATGATCACAGGCTAGAAAGATCACCAAATTTGATAGTATATACCTATTGGCATGCAACCTGGTAGGTTCAATACCTTGGGTTCAAGTTACTTAGTCCAAAAAAACCCTATAGACAATGACCCTTTTGGCATCACCTGCAAGTAGGTGAAGTATCACCTATGGTATATTTTTGGGTACTACAGGAACCAATATCCTGTAAGGGTGAGGGAAATATGGGAAACACGCTCCATCATACCTATAAGACCCTTTTGTACACTAGATCCTAGATAATATGAACTCATTACTTCATTATATGTGCATATAAGTCTATATTCATGTTGTTTACTGGTTAAGCATACAATTATGGCTACTGCATATTAGTCTATAAATAGTATCAGTAAATATAAGCATTCATCCATATGATCAAAGACAAGAATTAACACAAGACAAAAATGAATAATCATCCAACAAAACATTCTACATAGAGTTACCGTGGTTCACCCCCCTCTAGGCTACATCCACAAAATATTGGCTTCTTTATTATATTTGAGTATCTTAATTGTACTTTTCACTACAATGTAGGATTGGCATACAATATGTTGGATTACTTAGAGGGTGGGTGAATTAGTAATAGCTTAATTATAATCTGTTTTCTTCAAATAATCCAAGTGTTATATCAATTTAGAATTATTATCCAATAATGAGAAATAAGAAATGAAAAATCAAACACATACACATTACACTGGTGTTTTAAGTGGAAACCCAAATCGGGAGAAAACCACAAAATTCTTTTTCTTATATGTCTTGAAGAATTACATTCATTGGAAGAACCAACTTCCTTTGTTTTCTAGCTGCAACTGGAAGGAGGCTCCAACCCCCTAGTTTCTCAGGATACAACCTGAGGGAAGCTCCAACTCCCCAATTCTCTGGCTACAACCAGAAGGAGGCTACAACCCCCTATGTTCTCTGGCTACAACCACTTGTCCTTGCCCCGTCCAACCGCCCTGAAGTAGAAGTAGAATGATGGAACCATTGACACACTATCACTATGATATATACCGCTGTAAACCTGTACCAATAAACCTTAACCATGCATCAAACATACATTAACCTGTACCATAAACAAGTGCATCAACCATGCATCAACCTGTACCATAAACAAGTGCATCAACCATGCACCAACCTGTACCAAACAATCTGTAATCAACCTGAACCATAAACAAGTGAAACCAACCATGTACCAATCATGTGTCAACAACTCATCAACTATGACTCATCTATATGTACCAACATCATCAACTATACACCTCATGTATGTGCCAACTCATTAACTACTTGCCTCAACCATGTACCCAACTTGTACCTCAACCAAAATCCCTCATTAATTTCATCATCCAAATATGATTTATAACACTGTAATAGACCTGGTGTATATGATCACATAACTACAAACCTTCCTTAATTTTAAACAACAAGAGACTAGCATTTACATCAAACTTTTCTTTAGTCTCACATGACTAGTTTTGGATTAGTCAACAACCCTAACTTGAAATAATCATAAATTTGTACCTGTAATGACTAAATATATGAAACTAATACACAATGTTCTTCAGTGTGTTTTGTGCAATTCCTCCAGGTTTCACTACTTCTAACCTCTCACAAAAGTAGTTATAGAAAAAATGGCATACCTTGTTGAATTCTGCATTATTCTAGAGAGCGACCTTGTAGAGCGTTCCCCGCACGGAATATTTGTTGAATCAATATGAAAATTTTACATAGACTACTACATATTGTACTCTTACCAAAAAAATTTGTATTACTTAATTTTTATTTGTTATGAATAAGTTATGATGTTTTTACCCAAAACACATGTTTTTGACTAGTTCCAGGACTACCCACAAACCCTATTTTCCACAGAGTTTAACTGCAAAACTACAATGAACCACAAGTTGAATTTTTTACCATAGATACTTGGATATTTTTCCTCGATGGAAAATCAATTTCATGGTTTGAATAATTCTAGAAAAAAAATTATTGCGAAAATGGTGAGATGACCTATAAATAACATACCTTAGAAAGCATCATCAAAAAAATTTATCCTTCCTTGAATTCTGGCCTTCTTTTCTTCACCTTACCTCAGACATTCGGCTTAGATATCCTTTGGTTACCTCAGACACCGATAGGTATTCAATATTCTCAAGTGTTTCTAAAATGAGAGAGCCTTGCCTCTTATTTATACTCTCCAAGTAGCTTCCTTAAAAACATCTTCTAGGTCACTTTGCCCACTTTCCTTATTTTAGGGTTAACCCACTTCTAATTTCT
>ML780120.1:698573-730478 GCA_009831015.1 Picea engelmannii
TTCCTTAACTTTAAACAACAAGAGACTAGCATTTACATCAAACTTTTCTTTAGTCTCACATGACTAGTTTTGGATTAGTCAACAACCCTAACTTGAAATAATCATAACTTTGTACTTGTAATGAATAAATATATGAAACTGATCCACAATGTTCTTTAGTGTGTTTTATTATGAAATTCCTCCAAGTTTCACTACTTGTAACCTCTCAAAAAAGTAGTCATAGAAAAAATGGCATACCTTGTTGAATTTTGTCTTATTCTAGAGAGAGACCTTGTAGAGCATGCCCCGCACGAAATATTTTCTGAATAGATCTGAAATTGTTACACAAAATACTAAAGACTATATTATAACCAACACATTTGGTCATACTGAATTTGTATCTTTTATGAAGAATTTATGACGTTTTTACCTAAAACACCTGTTTTTGACTAGTTTCGGGACTATCCACAAACCCTATTTTCCACGGAGTTTAAATCCAAAAATACGACGACCCACAAGATGAATTTTTTACCACATATACTTGGATATGTTTCATCAATGTTATAGAAATTTCATGGTCTGAATCATTCTAGGAAAATAGTTATTCTGAAAATGGTGAGATGACCTGTAAATAACATACCTTAGAAAGCATCATCAAAGGAATTGATCCTTCCTTGAATTTCGGCCTTCTTTTCTTCACCTTCCCTCAGAAATTTGGCTTAGATATCCTTTGGTTACCTCAGAAACCTATAGGTATTCAATATTCTCAAGTGTGTATAAAATGAGAGAGCCTTGTCTCTTATTAATACTCTCCAAGTAGCTTCCTTAAAAACATCTTCTAGGTCACTTTGCCCACTTTCCTTATTTTAGGTTTAACCCACTTCTAATTTCTCCATTAAATTTATTATTTAAATAATTTATTTTGTATTCAATTTGAATTATAGTACACTCATCAATTCAATTTATTATTTACCTTCTAAAATCTCTTAAACCACTTTGACTACTTTGACCTTTTGAGGCTTCTAGATGACATAAGAGGGTCCTCCAACTTCGTAAGGCCACAACTCTCAAACCATGAGGAGTTATGTGATGTTCCACATAACACTAGAAAAGGAATGACATGTACCATCCATATAGAATATTATTACCAGAAAATATATCAAAACTCATACCATTGTCCATCAAACAAACTTGGGTCCATTACCCAAACCTGGGTTCTCCAACTTCTTGTGGCCATAACTCTCTAATCGTGAGGATTTATGTGACGCTCCACATACCACCGGAAATGGCATGAAAATAAATATCCATATAGGATAGTTTCAATGACAAATTCACTGACCTTCATCTCATTATTCCACAAATAAGCATGGGTTCTCTAACCATACTTCTAGGATAACTCAATCTGAAA
Organism: Picea engelmannii; assembly: GCA_009831015.1. Taxonomy (NCBI): domain Eukaryota; kingdom Viridiplantae; phylum Streptophyta; class Pinopsida; order Pinales; family Pinaceae; genus Picea; species Picea engelmannii. The sequence goes on from ML780120.1 coordinate 699,961, forward strand.
AGTGTCTTCTCATGAGGGATTTCACCATAAGGGGGGCACTTTGGATTTCATCCATTTCTTCTTATTATCAACCATGATAAGACAATAATGAGTCATCTTTACATCAAACAATATTGGGTCCATTACACAACCTTTGTGCTACGGGGCTTTCTTCAAGGGCTGACATCAATGAAAACCAACCTTAATCAACACAATATTCTTCACATATGGATTCTTTACACTACTCTAATCTCTAAATCTCTCTCTCTCTAGGCCTCATGAACTCAACAATGAAAACTCTACCAGAAACAACAAAAAGTGACCCAAGCTTCGTGGATATTTTACATATTTATACATTTTTCTCAAGTTCTTTTTCCAGCTCATAATGAGTTGGATACCACTCATGCTCAGATGGAGACAACTCATTATGAGATGGATACAACTCATACTCGAATGGTTTTCCTAGATTTTGTGTTAGTTTTCCTTTCCTCTCCCCCCTCTTCTTCACTTTCCTCTCTCTTCTTTCTTGATCTTCTTGATATTCTTGATCCTGCACCTTTTCCCTATATCTCGTCTCTTCTCACTATTCCATTCCCAAAAATTCCTTCCCAATAGGCCCCCAACACACACCTATGGCTTGTCTCGAACCACTTAGGCCTATTGAGTTTCACTCCTCCATGCCTTAGTGAATTTCTGGAGACTGTCCTTCTCTTTCTATACTACTGTTGTGATTTCTTCTTCATTATTCAAGATTTCCTCCATCGTTTGTGTTGTCACAATAGTAATCTTAGCTTCAGTGTCTTGCACTTTTAATGTCATAGTTCTCTCTGCAATGGATAACTCTTCGATCACCTTGATGGCTTCATCTTGCAGTGGTTGCAACTTTTGTATGGTCTTCATATGTTATTCCTTCATGTGTTCCAATACATTGTACATTTTCCTATTATCCAGTATCGCTGACATTATTTTTGTTGGTGGAAACATATTCACACATTCAGTGGCCTACTTCACTTCGTCATGTTTACTCCTTATATTATATTCCAATATTTTCATTTCTAGATTGGTGGTAAGCTATGTCCAATTGTGTGTGCCTTATTCACACATCTTTATGCATTCTTATTAATGCAGACCCCCTCCCTCACCCAGGGTCTGCATGACCTCCCAATCTAGGATCATTCTAGATCAGAGATGGATAATCTCTTGGGATCCTATTGAGCCCTAAAAATCTCATGCAATCAGGTCCTTCTTCTTCTTGAACACAAAGATCCAAATTTCGGAACCCTAAGGCACCCGTGAAGTCTTACAAGTTACTTTGGGCCAAAAACCATGGGACAAACTCCCCCTTTGAATTTAATAATCACTTTCAAGCCCTAGCCCTCTCATTCTGACCGAAAACCACATATTACCAAGGGTTATGACTAGGCGCTTGTTGGATATATTTTCATTGATGTCAACAGTCGATGTGATGATCTATTGTTAATGATGAATTACCACAGATGAGATTATCATTGATGTCAACAAGTATATCAGTTAGCAGAATATGTCAAAAAATATGCAGAGATCGAAAGCGTAATATCATAAGGTAGAGCGAACAGGAGGATCGAACAGTATGAAGACCAAAAGCTCAGAAGGGAAAACACAGTACGTTAGAAAATGCAGAGATAGGCTGAAGAAATTCATGATTATTGTTTATCACGATAGGATAAACAATGTTCCTATGATAAAATATCAGGAAGGTTAGCGAATGAATATCAAATCTCAGAAGGAAGAAGTGCATTGTAGAAGTATCGTCGGGATCTATGGAAATATTGAGAAGTCAACCATTGCACAGGAAAAGGTGAGAAGTCTCAGCAACCGTCTGATCAAGGAAATTGATGGTGTTGATCATATCATGTAACAGACGATAGTCATATGAGTGATCGTGGGCTTGAGGATTGTTGGAGTATCGTGATCGTCAATCTGCAAACCAAATCAACAGAAGGGATGAATTGCAAGGAGTGAAAAAAGAATTAAACAACTAGCCAATTACAATTCTGTAATATGTCTAGATCGTCAGACCTCATAGATTCAAAGATCTATGATTGTGGTTGATCCAACAAACAATGAGTTTAAGTCTAATTAAATCGTGACCGTCGGATGCGCAATCGCCAAATCTAGGGTGTTGGCCCTTGACCAAGTTTTGGGGAGATCCTTGGTCAAGTTGACCTATTTTGGGACTTTGACAGCCTGTCAAAGACAGAGCACAAGAAGAAGTAGATATTGCGGGATCTCGACCCCTTTTTGGGTCCTTTTTTGGGGATTTGGGAATATGTAATGGGTATGAGATTTTGACCCATGGGTTTACCCATGTTTAGGCCTATTTTGTAAAGCATAAATAGATGTCTAAGCAATGTAAGAAGAGGCATATATGTGATGTAAGGTCGATAATCTAAGTGTTAAGTGCAAATATGGTTTGAATATGCTCTATGCATATTGTGAGAAACTGTAGAGCTAAGTGCAAGTGGTTGTAACCGACTGTGAAAGGCTTTGTGCTAGACCTAGCTTGGGGAAGGAGGATCTGGTGAGGTGCGCGCAGATCTCTTGTCCTATGCGGAGTAGGTTTTTTGTGGCTATGTTCATGCATATGGTTGATTGAAGCTAATAAAGAAAAAGAGTTGGTGGATGTAGCCCCAGGGTGGGGGTGAACCATGTAAATATTGTGTTATTATGCTCTGTGCGATGTTTTGATGTATTTATGTGTTATTTTCTAAGTGCTTGATATAGATAGATAGATAGATCTGATTATTCTTTGTGATTTTGATGAATCTGGATGTTATATCTGACATCGGTGAATGTGCTCAGTGCTTGAATCTGCTAGATCTGATCCATTTATTTATTCTAAGTGATTAGATACATTAGATATGGGTGAATGTTGCGATGCTATGTTTTATCTGTGAGGTAGATATTGGTTAAATAATAATGAACTAACAGTGCTAAGTGCTCTGTTAAGTATTGTAATCATGGATCTATGTCCCGGCTAAGGTTGTAGACACCTGAGTCCTGCAACCACCCCTGCCTCTACCTCGGGTGAGACTTCATCTGCTTCATAGGTGTTGTTGAAAGGGTCGGTATTTAGGGTTTTGTTGGTGCGTTGTTGTAGCATTGAACCTTGGGTCTGCCCCTATGCCAACAAATGGTTTTGTTGCTGGGACCTGAAAATGTGATTGTTGGGAACTGAGGAAGATGAAGCTTTGTGCAAATATCCGACCTAAAATTGTGAAAGCTCTGTGCGTAGATCTGTTTCTCTAGTGCGCAGTACTCTACTTAGTTTAATAAGATCTGTGCTAAGGAAAAGAAGTTTGATCTGAAGAAAAGAGGTAAGATCTGAAATATTTATTCTCTGAGAAAGACAAAAGTGAGACTTTTTTATTAAAATAGGTAAGATCCGAAAGCTTTGTGCTCTGAGAAAGGTAAAAGTGAGACTTTTTTATTGAAAGAGGTAAGATCTAAAAGCTCTGTGCTCTGATAAAGGTAAGAATATTGAAAATTTCTAGATTTGAAAGCTTTGTAGAAGTAAGATAAGTGGAATTTTTTGTTTCAACAGTATGAATCTAGGTATGTTTGATAGATTCTATCCTAGCTTGAAAACTAGGGTATTAATAGATGAAACAGGATTTGATATGAGTAGATCTGATAAGAATAGTGAAAAATATGTTATACCTATGCATAGAAAGAATGTTTGGACTAATAAGTGTATGCAGGACCCTAGAAAGAAATGTTTGCAGGTTAGCTACAATGATCCTAGTGAGTAGTACAGGAAAGGTTAGGGATCATTTAAAAGAAAGAGAGGATTAACCCTCTGTTATAGTTGCAGAAAACTGGGACATCTTCCTAAGGAATGCCCTAGGAGAAGACTTAGTTGTATTTGTTGTAAATCTAGGAACCATGAATTATTGGATTTCCCTAGAATGATTGCTAGGCTTGAAGAAATGAACATGAGACAAGAAAACCCTAAGGCAGATCCATAAACTAAGATTATGACAAAGTCCCGAAAAGAATCAGAGAAAGTATTGCTACAGATGAAAGAAACCCTCAATGACCACTGACATGTCAGATTATCAGATATCTTCAAAGAAAAAGAATGCCTTGAAGAAAGAGTAGGAGACTTTGACATTGATTGTGTTCTAGACAAGGAAACACAGGTGAATATCATGACAGAGAGAACTTAGGAAGCTATAGGGAGGCCTGCTATGATTCCTTCATTTGGAGGAATAGGACTATTCAAAGGAAATCTGATAAACCTATGTGGAAAGCTCACCCAGATACCTATGAATGCCAATGGAACTTCGACAGAGGAATATTTTGAGATTATTAGATTTATTGAGAACAGTGCCCCATTTACAATGCTCTTAGGAAAAATTTGGATTGAAAGAGATCAGGCCAGAAGGCAAGAAGAAGAAGAAGTTTTAGAGAAGAAGAAGAAAGAGTGAAAAGAATTCATGACTAGAAGGATCGCACACTTGATTGAAGAACAGAAGAATAGATCGAAGATATTTAGCACCAGAGACCCGGATTTCGAAGTTTCAAGAACACTATAAGACCCATAGAAGATTGAAGTACCTATCCCAGATAAATAAGAAGGATGACCCTTGAATCTTAGGAAAGAATCTCAACAACGCGAAGTGACTATGCAAAAATAAGGTAAGAATTAGAAAGGAAATACCGAGATGAAGCTCAATGGGAAGAAGGATAGAAAGCTAAGTAAGAAGAGAGCTAAGATCAACAAGTTGCAGAAGGTTCCAAAGGAAACCTCACAGAAGAAAAATTTGCAAAATTGGAGCTTCGTCGGGATATCAGAAACGACACATGGCACTTCGCCATGGCGAAGCAGTATAGTCGTTGGGGACATTATAATCATTATACCAACACTATGAACGGATAGAAAGACATTTATGGATAGACATATCTTCATCTGACCATTGGGACTATGCCATAACAGATAGAACAGAGTTAATGAAAGCTTCATACCTATTGAAAGCGATCCATTGCTAAGTTACCTATTTATCCCATTACGCCATGCACCGAGAACACTTTTTCCAATCATGAATTTGATCTCCTAGACTTGTTTATTTTACACAATGGTCATTGCGCTATTTCCCTCTATCCTATTGCAGTGTCTAAGTTACCCTCCAAAACCGAATATTTCCAACCCCGAGTGTGTATGTCGGATGAGTTGAGCACTATCAAGAAAGTTGTTGAAGAAGTTTTGATCAACCTCATGATTGAAAGAGTCATGTTGATGTCTACATACAGGTGTAAAATCATCATCGACGAGAGGACTGCTAGCCTCTTCGTCCATTGCTCGTGGAGCCAGACCATCCTGGCCATCAGATGAAAAGTGAACCAAGCACGGGGATGATCTAGCAAATTCCAAATTGATCCCTAGTATATTACCCGCCTATATTCCACCTCTGAGTGGTGTAGTAAATTGAGACAATGTGCCCAGAGATTTCAAATACACCTTGGTTAGGACATACCTCCCGAAGGGGATACGCACAATTCGAGAAGACCAAGATAAGATTGCAATGTTGAAGTTTAGAGACTTCAACCTCAGAGATCGCAAAGTCTATAACATGCTCGCCCCACATAAGTACCTGACTAGAAATAAGGGGAATAATTTGAAGATAATCCCCCAGTCATGGACTATGAACCTCACGCAGTCCACCCTACTGAACATCATGAAGATTCCCCACTTCGAAAGACACCAAGAGGTGAATGCATGTGTCAAGCTACTTCTATATTGTTACCATGGTGGTTATTTGTGTCTGGACCATCGTATAATAGTTTATTTGATGTTGATCAATCAGATCATGGGCTTGAGTATGCAAGGACCTGATCCACAGGATTTTTACCCCAGAAAATCCATGGATTGTGCTCTAGCACAAAAGATCAAGGACACTTATGGAGATGTCGAGAAGGGAACGTGAGGCTACAAGGTAGCTTATATCCAAAGTGGCACAATGCGCCTCACCTGTCAGTTGATTTCAGGGAAGTTAGTAAGAAATAACTGACCTACCCAAGTCATTGGTTTTGTAGTCAACCTCGCAGGGAAGTGCGTGGAAGGCCTTCATATGAACTGGGTGAAGTAGTTGGTGAACCAGTTGGAACTCGACTGCAGAGAAGCACAATATCAAGGATATGAATTTCATTTCAGCTGGATCTTGATACTTATAGCTTTTATTACCTGGGAGATGCCGGAAGGTATGACCTTCTCGGACATTGATCCATTTGAACCACTGGCCGCAAAGTTCAGTACATTGTGGTATTAAAGCAACATGAATAAACAGTGGAATTCAAATGTTTTTTTTCATACCTACTACAATCAACTGAAGATAGACATCCATTCCGAGCATCGCATGACTCTGAACACTCTACATCAGTTTTGAACTTTGATGAAGTTCAGCGTAGATCGACATTTTATTTACACTACAGCGGGCGCCGATGAACACAAGCAACAACTTCAATATTACTACAAGTTGACGGAGGAGGAATTGGAGGAGATCACAAAGGACTAGTTGATGGACCTCCTTATTCCAGCATACCCTGTGAAGATATCTAACATCGACAGCCCAGAAACTGCGCAGGACCTAGCAAAACAAAGAAGACCGAAGAGGTCCAAGAGATAGACAACACGTCCATGAAGATTTATTCCATATCACCAGAGCAAGGAGGTGATTGAGAAGAGTTGACTGACAAATAAGTTGAATAGATGAAAGGAGATGAGGTTGACCCCCTGAAGAAGAGGAAAGGTTCACCTCCGAAACCTTCCTCCCAGAAGAAATCGAAGGCCACCATGACCAAAATGCAGACTGTTCTCACCTCCGATGACTTCAACTTCCTCATAGCATCCCTGCAAGATGCTTCACCAGAAATAGCAGAGAAACAAGAAGCAAAGCAAGAGGAGATGTATGATTGAATTGAGACTGAACTCCGAGGGGTATAGTAGGCCCTACAATCTAGCTGTGCAGTCTCCACTGCACCAGGAGAACCAGAAATGGTAGATGGGCCATCTCAACTCCACCGCCTAGATGATACAATTGAAGCTCACCTTCGATGAGCACAGGAAGAAACACAACAAGAAACCCAAGATTTGACACAAGTACAATGAGTACTCGTAGAGAAACGAAGTACTACAGAATAGGAAAAGATTGCTCTCCAAGCAAAGTTTGATGAATAAAAAGCACAACTACAACAAGAAAAGGAATAGTTTCTCGCAGAGTAACTCGAAGTAAAAGAAGAGGTCAACAGAGCACTTCACTCTATGATAGTCTTAGAAATCAAGGCAGAAGACCGAGTTACACAACAGGTGAACCAGCTCGCAGAAGCCATCCAACAGTTACAACAATGCATAGAAGATTTGGAGCTATTCATTATACCTGAGACCCCACAAGATGTAAGAGATCAAAGGGAAGAAACCACCCGGAGCACAGTTGAAAGGCTAAAGGTTGTTACCATGGAATGCAAGCAACTTATTGATCGCAGTGCCCAGACCTATGAACAACTCACCAAGAAACCAGAATTGAAGGCACTAGATTCGCAGCTCGAAGAGGATAAGTATCAAGCCAAAAAGATACAGGCGCAGTTGAAGTCCCTGTCAGTTGTGGAAAGAATGAAGCGCTCCCAAGAGAAACGCACTGCACAGTAGAAAATCCACACTATCCAAAGTAGAGTTGTGGAAGTAACTCAAAGGTGCCAACCCGTACAAGACAAGGCCTATCAATTGTTTACAGAGGTAGAAGGCCAAGGAGCATAGTTAGAGTAGGTTGTCACTATAGCTGAACAATGTCTAGAGGGACCTATCAACGATGCAATCATCCAAGAGTTCCTTGAAGAGGAGGTCATAGCACAACAGTAAGTCGAAGCAACATGAGCCAATCTCGAGGCGTTTAAAGCAGAACTAGTCAGACCAAAGTGACTCGGGATGAGTCACAGGTTAGTGTTGGGGGCCTATTGGCCCTTGACCAATTTTTGGGGAGATCCTTGGTCAATTTGACCTATTTTGGGACTTCGACAGCCTGTCAAAGGTGGAGTGCAAGACGAAGCATAGATCATGAGATCTCGACCCCTTTTTGGGTCCTTTTTTGGGGATTTGGGAATATGTAATGGGTATGGGATGTTGGCCAATGGGTTTACCCATGTTTAGGCCTATTTTGTAAAGTATAAATAGATGTCTAAGAAATGTAAGAAGAGACATATATATGATGTAAGGTTGATAATCTAAGTGCTAAGTGCAAGTATGGTTTGAAGATGCTCTGTGCATATTGTGAGAAACTATAGAGCTAAGTGCAAGTGGTTGTAACCGACTGTGAAAGGATTTGTGTTAGACCTAGCTCGGGGAAGGAGGATATGGAAAGGTGCGCGCTAATCTCATGTCCTACGCGGAGTAGGGTTTTTGTGGCTTTGTGCATGCAGATGGCTGATTGAAGCTAATAAATAAGAAAAGTTGGTGGATGTAGCCCCAGGGTGGGGGTGAACCATGTAAATACTATGTTATTCTACTATGTGTGATGTTCTGATGTTTTTATGTGCTATTTTATAAGTGCTTGATATAGATAGATAGATAGATATACTTATTCTTTGTGTTTATGATGAATCTGGATGCTAGATCTGACATCAGTGAATGTGCTTAGTGCTTGAATCTGCTAGATCTAATCCATTTATTTATGCTAAGTTCTTAGATACATTAGATCTGGGTGAATGTTGCGATGCTCTATTTTATCTGTGAAGAAGATATTGGTTAAATAATAACGAACTGACGGTGCTAAGTGCTCTATTAAGTATTGTAATCAAAGATATGTGTCCCAGCTAAGGTTGTAGACACCTGATTCATGCAACCACCCCTGCCTCTACCTCGAGTGAGACTTCATCTGCTTCGCAGGTGTTGTCAAAAGGGCCAGTAGTTAGGGTTTTTTTGGTGCATTGTTATAGCGTTGAACCCTGCGTCTGCCCCTGTGCCAACATATGGCAGGGATGAATTGCAGATATTGAAAGGAGAATTAAACATCATGCTTTTTCCAATCCCATAATTAGTCAGGACCATCTGATATTTTAGCCTCGAAGATCAACAATTGTGGTTGACTCTCCAATAGAACACATCTTCCCATTACGAAGTTCGGTGATGAGTTAAAACACTCACATATTGTTGTTGTGAAATCATTCTTGATCATGAATCTACTTCAAGAATCTTCACAACCATTGGATCAATTTTGAGTGGAAGGATAGGATAAGCCAGAAAAGCAGCACTACATACAGATCGAGTCATCTATCTAAGATCATGATCGAATGAACATCCTTCGCTTCGGGTCTAAAGATGTGAGGAACTTATGCTCTGTTAGTTTGATATTTGAAATACCCGAAGCCCAAAAATCCGAAGTGAATAAGGACCGTCGGATTTGGAGGACATAATGAGGACCATTGGATTAGGGTTGTGGATCAACGAAACTCGTCAGCAAGGATGCATGGAAGAACATGTCGGAAAAGACACATGGTATAATCAGATGATGACAATTGTTAAGAGAAAATTGACTCATGCCATGTCAACAAGTGACGTAAGAAAGTTATGTCACTCCGAGAGAATTGCTTTGAGAGTTTTACCACGAACGAATGTCAAAAGTCCTGAAGTCTCGAAGGACAAAGGTCAAAAGTCACTCTTAGCCATCGATATGAGATACAGTTCAGAAGTTAGGACAACTGTTAGATCTAGGAGAATAACATGTGTCACATCATGAGATCTATGTCAACAAATCCACATCAGGAAGACTATGTCAGCAAGGACACGTGGCACAGTCAGATAACGACAAGTGTCAAGATGAATCAACATTTGAGGTACGTGAAAATCATGAATCATAGTGACACATGGAAGCTACTCATCTCATGACATGTCAACAAGTGACATAAGAAACTTACATCACTCTGGGAGTTTTGCTTCAGGAGATATACCACAAGCACTTACCCAAAGTCCCGAAGTCTTGAATGTCGTAGTCCTAAAGTGGACACGAGACGTCCGATATGAAAAATCACTTCGGGTGCATTCTTGATCACCAATATACTACAGTGGAAGGATAGTGTAAGTGAAAACGTTAACCGATAGAAATTGGTCTCCACTGTTGATGACTTACACAACAGGTGATCACTCTGGAGGAAAATGAAGCAACGTTTATTCGAAACCTCTGAATTCCCGAACGTCGAAGTCTCGAAATGGACATAAGTTGTCTGATCTGAAAGATTTCTTTAGGAGTGTTCTCAATAGTTTATCATACTACAACAAGAGTTGAGGCTTCAGAATTCCAAAGATCGGAGATGTGAAAGGATCTCGACCGTTGATTGATAAAGGGACACGCATTAGCGGATTGTCAGCTCTAGAAGATTGACGTATGGAGGAGAGAAGGGGTTTGAGATTTCAAATCTTTGGAGTCTAGAGACCCGAAGTAGATCTCGATCGTCGATCCGATGTTGGGTGAATTCTTAACCAATGATCAAAATATAGTGGAAGGATAGCATAAGCATAATAGCCTAAAGACCTGGAGTAAATAGTGGCCTTCCATATCATTTCTTGATTAAGTCTTGACCGTTGGATTAAGAAATGAAAGAGTAATGTAAGGATCGTATATGACCATTGATCTAGCTCTGAAATATAAAGGTGAACCATTCGATCTATCTAGCCATATTGTATTCAAGAGATTTGAAATGTTGGCAGCCACGAAAACCCGAAGGGTGAAGATTCGAAGTCCCAACAATCGTCCATTTCAATAGATTGAATCGTGACCATTGAATCAATAAACGCTCAAGTGCTTGTATCGCATAATGTGATCCATATGGATATTGGTGGCCACCCACCTTTTCCAACTAGATCAAAACAGCTTTTTGACATTTTTGGCAATTTACTATTTTTAGCAATTTTTACTTCCGGGGCCATTTTGAGGGCCTAAATGAAGGTTTTTCGGTATCGAGCTCCTCAATGATATCTAAAGGCATCATTGAGCCCCCAAAATGAATATCCTCGATGATACCTTTCCAACAGGCTATCACACACCTAAAACGGAGATCGTATTCAAAATTTATGACCCCGGGAAGTTGATGTACTAGCTTACCCAAACGGGGCCCACATGACTTTTGGCGCTTCATCTCCTAGGGTTAGGTTTTTGTATGTCTATGGTTTTTGGCATTCTTTCTTATTGTAAAAAGTCCTTCAGAGCCTCATTGTAACCTTCTTCTTGCAAATGCGCGCTGCCGTCACATCTCTTCTCAAAGATAAGCCGCCACCATTCCAGCAAGCTTGTTTCCACTACATTTTATAGTTTCATCTTATTTCATTGTTGAATAGAAAACCAGTTTTACTGTATCTTTGTTATTTTGTGTTAAGCACCTATTAATAATATGTATTCATTTCGTTCTGCTCATAAAATCCGGATCATAACGTGAGGTCACTTCCATTGGTCATATGAAAGTTACACCAGAACAATACAAAGAATCAATAATTGATCGAATATGGTTTGTTGGTGAACTGAGAACGCAACAGAAACATGAGTATGATCTAATGAGTCAATCCATGTCTGTGATCAACTCATGACAAAAAAAAATGAACCGATACATAGTCATGATTAAAAGAGAGTTAAATCATGAAAACATGAATAAAGAATAAAAAGGAAAACTGATATTAATTAAAGTTTAGATTATCATTTTAAATGAAAAGGTACAATGGTTCAAATAAAGGGACACGATGTTTTATATCTCACACCAGTTTGAAAATTATGTAAACAAGAAAAAGTGGTGAGAAGGTTGTGTCCCTGTAGTCCGAAGAAGAATATCAAAACAGAAGTAGAGTCCAAGAACAAGAATTGTTAGTTCTAAGGTGTCTTCCAATGTCTTATTGAAGATAAAGAATAGAAGAACACAAAGCAGCAGTTATGCAATCTAGTACTTGATACAGAAGACCATACAAGCAAAGGTTGCAGCAGACAAGTATAAATTACAGCAAATCGTTGCATGAGTCAAATTCGACGAAGAACGGAAGAGATTGAATTGAATTATAAACTAAGGGTGATTGGGTGGTGAAAGGGAAGGTTGGATCCTGTAGGGGAGTTGGTTCTTCCTTGTCAGTTGTAGCTGACTAAATAGGGGGTTGTAGCCTCCTACCAGTTGGTGCTGGTGAACAAAGGGAGTTGGTGCTTCCTTGTTAGTTGTAGCTAACTAAACAGGGGGTCATAGCCTCCTACCAGTTGGTGTTGGTGAACAAGGGTGTGGGTGCATCCTGATCAGTTGGTGTTGATCGAAAAGTAATAATATATTCCTTCTATGTAACTTGTAAGAAAAGGAATTTTGCAGTTAATAGAAAAGTGTTGGTAGTTTTCCCTGTTGGGTTTCGCGATAAAATCTTGTGTTCATAAGGTTTTTTTGTTCATCATATATTTCTTAATTGGATAATTAATATGTGTGCTTAATATGGATGAAGTTAAAAAGAAAAAGTAGGCAATACTGATTCACCAACCCCCCCTCTCAGTATTGTTGGATATTCCATCAATTGGTATCAGAGAGAAGGTTCCTTTAAGAACAATCTAACAAATTGAAAGGAAGATCAAATTAAACACACATGGATGGACAAAATATTTACATTGAGAATGGAACTCCAATACCTGGAAAAGTAGAATACATATTTTGGAGTACAAGAATGGAAAGTCATCTTAAAGCATTGGGACCTGATGTATGGAATTCAGTGATCACTGATTACTTCCCACCAAGCAGAGAAAGGACTCCAAATCAAAAGAAAGCCAAGAAAAGTAACTCAGTGGCAATGAATACAATCCTTGATGGATTACCTGATCATGTCAAAGAAAATATAGGTGAATGTAATTCTTCAAAAGAACTTTAGGACAAGATGAAAGACCTCTACTCAGATAAGAAGTCAAATGAAGCATTTCAATCAGAACAAAGTTTTGTCTACAACAATTCTAGTGATGAAGAATACTCATACATTGAAGAAGAAGTCAATCTTGAAATTGATCTTGAGTGTGCGTTGGATGATTTGAGAAAATATAAACAAAGGTGTAAACAACTAAAGGATCAACTTAAGACTGTTGAAAAATTCAATAAAGGGACTGAAACCCTTGATAAAGTTCTCAATCTACAAATAATTCCTACAAATGAATTTGGCCTTGAATATGAACAAGTACACATTGTTAAAGGATCAAGTCCTATTACTCAGATTGATGACATGTGTTGTGATGATACCTCCAAAGAATCTTCTCTTCCTCCCATGAAGATGTATAAAATTAAAAGAGAATACATAGAAGACATTCCTATCAAGGATAAAGAGGAAGACTCAGTCATCAATAAAGGTAAAGACTCTTCACAATATTCTGATTGCAATAATGTTGATATTAAAATCTCCCCTGCAAATAAAGAAGAAGATTTAGACACAATAGAAGAATGTTTTGTTATCATCTATCCCATGAAAGAAGTAGAAGAATAACTATCAAAGGCCAAACAAAAGGTTGATTGGAGCCTTTGTGAATACCTCTGTGACCATAATGAATCAGACTATAGCTATCTTCATGACTACACTAAATAATTTCTTGAAAAAGTCAAAATCATGTCTTGGAAATAAAGGAAATGCTCAAGAACAATGAAAAGATAATATATGAGCATGACAATCAGTTAGAAGAGAAAGAAGAGGAAATCAAGATACTGAAAAACAAAATCAAACAAGCAAAAGAAGAAAAGAAGGAAGATGATGAACCAAGCAAAAACCTTGCAGATCTAAAAGAACTAAGGGAAAGCTATGTCAATCTTAAAATCCAACTTGAAGAAGACAAAAGGGGAGAGGAGGTAATAAAAAACCAGTTGGACAAAAGGAAGAATCTTTTCATGAGTTGGAAGCAGAAGTTGTGAATCTTAGAAAGAAGGTTGAGAAGTCAGACACCCAAATCAAGTTCTTGAACAACTCCATGACCCTGGATGAGATATTGAATAGTCGTATATCACCAAATGGAAAATCAAGTATTGGATACAATAAGGAATAAATCAGTACTCCTAATAAATATGATGCAGGTCCTTCAGTTGTAAAGGATGAAAACAGGTCTGACACGGGTCCTTCATTTGTAAAGGATGAAGATAGGTGTGAAACAACTCCTTCATTTGTAAAAAGTGAAAGCAGGTATGACTCAGGTTATTCACGTTTAAAGAATAAAAGCAACGCTACAAAATTTAGAAGATCGGATCAAGGAAGACATCTAGAAGCTATTCAGATACCTCAAAGAAAGTTCAGAAGAGAGACACCTTCATGGATGAATCAAAGAAGGTATGAGAGTGTCTTTAACGGTTATTTTTTTTCTTGTAATGAATATTGTCATAAAGCCTTGGATTGTAGGCATCATGGAAGAAAACAATTTGGTGGGTTCAACAACAGTATAAGATGTTGGAATTGAAATCATGTTGGACATATTGTTGCATATTGTTACACTATGAGATGCTATAGTTGTGGTGTATATGGCCACAAAGCCTATAACTGTTGGAACTCAAGAAAAAAGTCAATGAGAAATACTTCATACAGTACGAAAAAATGAGTAAATGGAACATGGAAGAAAAATGAAGTTGCAGTAGTAGAAGATCAGAGAACAAAGTTCAAAAAACCAAGACACTCATAGATGTGTACAGAAAAGACTAAACAAGTAAACATGAGTGAAGTTGATTGTTGCAAAACGAATGTCAGTCATGTGACAAGTATAGTATAAAGTTGTCTCAGACAAATTTAGAGAAATGTATAGTAAAGAAGAATCTTGAATAAAGACGGATACATCTGGTTAGAGATCGATGAGAATCAATGGGCAGATCCAAGAGTTGTCTGAATAAAATGAGCTACAATTGTGCAGTGTTCCAGTAAGACAGTAGCATCCACAGAAGTAGCATTCTGATGTACAAAATGATGTACATGCCATCCTGTAGAAATAACAAGAGGAGAAACCCTATCATAAAATGCTACCCTTTTAGAAACAAAGGGCGAGAATAGTTAGTAAAACCTCAAGGGAAATTTTGGTTAGTAAATAAGAAAGAAACTAGATTAAGTTTTGAAAAGACTCGATTACTACAAAAATTTGTATCAAGAAGACTACTCATTTGAAACACAAAATCCCAATCAACTGAGATAAGAACTTTGTAAATCAACAAAGGAAGAAACCCTATCAGGAAGAGTTACCTTTTTAGAAACAAAGGGGGAGAGTAGTCAGAAGCAAAGAGAGAGCATACTGGCAGGGGGAGTCATTCAGTTATGGTAGGAATAACATGATTCCAGGAAGAGTTACCCAATCTCAGATTCTAGTCAGTAACATACAAAGCCTTACTACACGAGGAAAAACCCTTTTCCATTGAGGTCAAAGGGGAGAGAAACTTCATAAAGAAGAAAACTTCATAAGAGGAAAGCATCATCACAGGGGAATTTTTGTCTATGAAGTTAGTGTGTTTCCCTCAATGACAAAGGGGGAGATTGTTGGATATATTGTCATTGATGTCAACAGTCGATGTGATGATCTATTGTTAATGATGAATTACCATAGATGAGATTTTCATTGATGTCAACAAGTATATCAATTATCAAAAGATGTCAAACAGTATGCATAGATCGAAAGTGTAATCTCAGAAGGCGGAGCGAATAGTATGAAGACCAAAAGCTCATAAGGGAAAACACAATACGTTAGCAAATGTAGAGATAGGATGAAGAAATTTGTGATTATTGTTAATCATGATAGGATCAACAATGTTCCTATGATAAAATCTCAATAGGGTTAGTGAATGAATATCAAATCTCATAAGGAAGAAGCGCATTGCAGAATTATCGTCAGGATCTATGGAAATATTGAGAAGTCGGCCATTGCACAGGAAAAGGTGAGAAGTCCCAGCAGTCATCTGATTAAGGAAATTGAAGGTTTTGATCATATCATGTAACAGATGATGGTCATATGAGTGACTGTGGGCTTGAGGATCATTAGAGGATCGTGATCATCGATCTGCAAGCCAGATCAACAGTAGGGATGAATTGCAAGGAGAGAAAGAAGAATTAAACTACTCGCCAGTTACAATTCTGCAATCTGTCTAGATAGTCAGAACTCATATCTTCAAAGATCTACGATTGCGGTTGATCCAACAAACAATGAGGTGAAGTCTAATTAAATCATGACCGTCGGATGCGCAATCACCAAATCTATGGTAGGGATGAATTACGGAGATTGAAAGGAGAATTAAACATCGTGCTTATTCCAATCCTACAATTAGTCAGGACCATCCGATCTTTTAGCCTCGAAGATCAACGATTGTGGTTTACTCTCCAATAGCACACATCTTCCCATTACAGAGTTGGGTGACTAGTTAAAACACTCACATATTGTGGTTGCACAATCATTCTTGATCATGAATCTGCTTCAAGAATATTCACAACCATTGGATCACTTTTGAGTGGAAGGACAGGATAATCCAGAAGAGAAGCACTACAAATAGATCAAGTCATCGATATAAGATCCTGATCGAACGAACATCCTTCACTTTGGGTCTAAATATGTGAGGAACTTACGCTCTGTCAGTTTGAGATTTGAAATACCCAGAGCCCGGAAATGCAAATTGAATAAGGACCGTCGGATTTGGAGGACATAACAAGGACCATTGGATCAAGGTTGTGGATCAGTGAACCTCATCAGCAAGCACGTGTGGAAGACCACGTCAAAAAATGCACATGGAATAATCAGATGATGACAGCTGTCAAGAGGAAATTGACTCATGCCATGTCAACAAGTGACGTAAGCAAGTTACGTCACTCTGGGAGAATTGCTTCGAGAGTTTTACCATGAACGAATGTAAAAAGTCCTAAAGTCCTGAATGATGAAGGTCCGAAGTCACTCTCATTCGCCGATATGAGATACAGTTTGGAAGTCTGGACAACCGTTATCTCCAAGAGAAGAACATGTGTCACATCGAGAGATCTACGTCGATAGATCCATGCTATAAAAACTACGTCAGCAAGGACATGTGGCACAGTAAGAGAACAACAAGTGTCAAGTTGGATCGATATTTCAGGTACATGCAAATCATGAATCACAGTGAAACATGGTATCTACTCATCTCATGACACATCATCAAGTGACGTAATCAACTTACGTCACTCTGGGAGATTTTCTTTGTGATATATACCACAAGCACTTACCCAAAGTCCTGAATGTTGTAGTCCTGAAGTGGACATGAGAAGTTCAATCTGAAAAATCACTTCGGGTGCATGCTTGATCATAGATATACTACAGTGGAAGGATAGTGTAAGAAGAAACGTTAACTGACAGCAAGCGGTCTCCAACGTTGATGACTTACACAGCAGGTGATCACTCTGAAGGAAAATGGAGCAGTGTTTATTCGAAACCTTTGAATTCCCAAACGTTGAAGTCTCGAAACGGACATAAGTCATCCGATATGAAAGACCTCTTTGGGATTGTTCTCAACCGTTGATCATACTACAACGAGAGTTGAGGCTTGAGAATTATGAAGCCCAGAGATGTGAAAGGATCTCGATCGTTGATCGAGAAAGGGACATGCATCAGTGGATTGTCAGCTCCAGAAGATTTTCATATGAGGGAGAGAAGGGATTTGAGATTTGAAATCTCTAGAGTCTAGAGACCTCAAGGAGATCTTGACCGTCAATCTGATGTCGGGTGAATACTCAACCATTGATCAAAATACAGTGGAAGGATAGAATAAGAATAATATCCCGAAGACCCATATTAAATGGTGGCCATCCATCTCATTCCTTTATTAAGTCCTAACCATTGGATTAAGCATCGAAAGAGTAATGTAAGGATCATATATGACCATTGATCTGGATCTGAAATATAAAGATGAACCATCTGATCCGTTCGATGATATCGTATTCGGGAGATTTGAAAGGTTGGAAGTCATGAAGACCCGAAGAGAGAATATCTGAAGTCTTGACAATCATCCATTTCAGGAGATTGAATCATGACCGTTGAATTGATAAATTCTCAAGCGCTCGTCTCACCTAATGTGAGGTCACCGCCATTGGTCATATGAAAGTTACACCTGAACAATATAGAGAATCGATAACTGATCGAATATAGTTTGTTGGTGAACCAAGAAAGTAGCAGAAACATGAGTACAATATAATGAGTCGATCCATGTCTATGATCAACTCATGACAAAAAAAAATGAACCGATACACAGTCATGATTAAAAGAGAGTTAAATCATGAAAACATGAATAAAGAATAAAAAGGAAAAATGATATTAATTAAAGTTTAGATTAACATTTTAAATGAAAAGGTACAATGGTTCAAATAAAGGGACACGATGTTTTATATCTCCATTTCCTCCTAGAAATATGCATTACCACCTCTTCCCACCTAGAAATATATGATATTTTAAACTAATCTCTTCTCCTCATCATTGAGGTTCTCTCCAACCTCTGGCTCGCAAACAAAAACCATCTCCTCCTTTGCATCACTGAGGTCTTCAAATCACCTTATCCATCTCCTCAATACCTATCGCTGCCATCTAAAGACCAACTATTAGACAAGCCACCTCACCTTCGGCTTCATAGGCCATTCATATCTCCAACTTCCTCTCGCTTCCTGTTGCATCCTCAGCATCATCCTATCAATCTCCTCTCTGATCTCTTCAAGCTCTTTATCTCTTTGTGTGTTGTTCATCTACTTAAGGTATTTTTCTCAACCTTGCCTATGGACTTTAGTAGCCATATTCCTCCTCTTACTTCAAGAATGCAACTGATTCCTTCCCCTCATCCCACCTGGTTGTCTACCGACTGTTGCCATATGGAAAAAAATCTTCACAAAGCATCAATACTCTATCTCCATCTTCTCCTTCCTTATATCTGTAAATAAAATCAGTATTTGATACCACTTGATGTAGACCCCCTCCCTCACATGGTGTCTGCATGACCTCCCAGTCTAGGATCATTCTAGATCAGAGCTGGATCATCTCTTGGGCTCCTGCTAAGACCCTAAAATATCATGAAATTGGGTTGTTCTTCTTCTTCCAAAACACAAAGATCCAAATTTTGGGACCCTAAGGCACCAACAAAGCCTTACAAGTGAATTGGGGCAAAAAACCATGGGAAAAACTACCCCTTTGAATTTAATAATCACTTTCGGGACCTAACCCTCCTGTTTTGGCCGAAAACCACATATGACCCAGGGTCATGACCATGCGCTAACCCAAAAGGTGCTACTTCGGGTGCTCCACAACTCTAGGCTATAGGAGCTTCAAAACCCCTATACCTCCAATCCTTCGAACAACCGAATGGGTGAAGTCCCAAACAAAGGATTGAATCAACGGTCCTCATTGATCCGAGATCAATTAATCACAAAAACTCCATGCTCCAAGCTTTGAGGCTTCTCACTCCCCAAAATGCACCTCCTCCCGAATACATGAACTGACAGACCTCTGAACGAATACTGGGATTAACGATCCTTATGAACACTTAGATCTATGGCTCTGAGTCCCTTCATAAGTTTGGGCTTCGGGCCTTTTCAATGCACAACCCCAACAATCCTTCATATTATCGAACCTCCAAACCTTCGTATTTAGCACCATGCATCTACTAAAATCAACAGTCCCCACATCCCCACAATTGGATGGTTGTGATCTGCTTCAGGACTCCAGGCTCCGATAGTCCCCAATGTCAATACCCATAAGCCTCCAGAGTGCTATATTTCTGGAGTCACAATCTTCTGACATGTGTCTCTTAGGATGGACAACCACGATTATCTTTGACCTTCATGTGGGTTGAACACACCACACTTCTAATTTCCCAGACTGCACAATCCACTGATGTGTGTTCCATCTAATAGACTCTCTAGATTAACCCTAACTCCTGGGACTCTGGGAGCTCTCAACTCAACTCCACCTAATTCCTCCAGAGTGTTTCTTCTCTGGACCTCTTTCAATCTTCTGCCACATGGTCTCTCTCGATGGATGGCTTGGATCTACTCCAGGATCTGGGCCTTCGGGAGTTTCTAACCCAAAGTAACTTTCACCAATGATCTTCCAGAGTGTCATTTTTCCGAACTAATGTCAATCTACTGACACGTGGCCCTGACACCAACGGTTAGGATCTACTCCAAACTTCGAGGCTTCAAGAGTATTAACCTCTGTTCACTTTTGATGTCCTCCCTTCTGGACTATCATATTTCTAAATATCTTTGATCTCCTGACATGTGGAAAAAATGCCAACGGTCAAGATGTACTCTTCTCTTCAAATAACTTGCCTCCCTTAGCATGTACACTTTGATTCCTCCGGAGTGCTATACCTCCAGACTCCACGATCCACCAAAACACATCATGGTTGATGGATGGTCCCGATGGATTTTAGACTCTCGAACTTCGACAGTCCCTACTCCTTTGCACTCCAAAAATCCCTAAAGTGAGAAGTCTGAAGGACTTCCATTATTAACCCCCGCGCAACGTCAATAGATCTGACGCTTTCAGCTCTTCTGTGACTTTACAAATAGATCTTTGTCCATTGATCTACCATCCTCACTAACTCCTCCTCTGGGTTCAACATGCGACTTATGTCAAACACGTGAAGTCTTGATGAACCCCAGGGTTATCCTCCATGTTACTTCTCCAGATCTAACGGTGATGAAAGATCTTGGATCCTTCAGAATAGATCTCATCCGTTCAATACTTAAAACTCAAAAGGACTCCTTCCTTTGAGAAATCTCCACTATTGTCCCTCCTGAGATTGTCCACTTGAGGTGATTCGAACCTCGGATGCCTTCTATGAACACTTGAACTCACTATCCCTTTTGAGATTTATTCCTCCAGGGTTTTATACCTAGAGCACACTCCTTACGTCCTTGGAACTTCCGATGAGCTTCAGACTTAGAGACTTTTGAGAAAATATCTCCCCACACTCCTTGCACCTCCTCTGCAATGTTACACATTTCCTCTCTTGAGCTTCTGAGTTTGACTTGACTCGGCCTTTGCACTCCTTTTGGGCACTGTGCACTCCTTGCATCAAAGCTTTTAGAAGAGAAAAAATTGAAACTTACAGAAACATCAAAGGTTTCCACACTTAATCATAAACAACATACTCAGATACATAAGATATATAAAATAGATAAACAGAAAGAAACATCACATGTACTCAATGAACTCAGAAATAGAGAACGCCATACATTTGGAATCAAACCTGTCTATTTGTATTACTCCAACAAAGTATGTACATATACTCTTACAACTCTCTGCAACTCTCTAAAATAGCTTCCTACACTGATCTTCAACAACTTTCTAAGATAATGATAAACAACCTCATTTGGGAATCATATACATACATTTATACATGGAGTGGCTTCTCGAGCCTTCCTACCGACTACTTCAATTATATCCTATTAAAATTAAAATAACCTATCTACTAAGGCCTTATTACAATAAATGGCCATTATAATCAGATATGAGTTGATGCTCCATATCTATACAATCCTCCAAGAATTGAATAAAATACAATCTCTTCAGATTTTTTAAAAGGGATCTTGCCTCCAAAAATTTAAAAGGGCCTTAATTACAAGGCTTTTCAAAACTTTAAGATAATGCTCCCTCCTTTGGAATTTGAAACTGATTTGAAATGTGAATTGGGTGCTGATTTTTCCTCCACTTGACCCCATTTGATGATGATGGTGATGTTCCTGCATCACTTATTCCAATATTTTGATCTTCGCTACTATTGTTTGCACAATACTTTCCCTCTTTTCTCTTTCTTTCTGTGGTGTCTCTAGTGTTGCACGCACTTCCAACTTCATGATTTTCATGTGAAGCACTTTGATGGACTCACTGATATTTACCTCATGTTCCTCTATCATGGCCTCTACCACCATCGGTACTTTTGGGACCTCCTTGTATATGTTTTGGATTGATGCGTGGACTTTCTGCACCATCTGTTCAACTTCCTCCTTCTCCTTCAAGGCTTTGGTGGCCTTTGCTTTAGCTTCGACTTTGTCATTCAAGGATTTCTCGGACTTTCCTTCTGCTTCACACCCTTATGTCTTTTTTTTCTCTTTCTATCCCTCTACTTCACTATTCTCCTTTTCTGCAAGTTCCACCCACTGTTCTACTGCACACTTTTCCTGTAGCACAGTGGTATATTGTTTCAGCAATTCCTCCTTCTCTACTTCTACTTTATTGAGTTCATTGGCTACGGTTTCAACCTGAAGATGTAATTCCTACATGATACCCATGTGTAAACCCTTTAATAGTTCCATTATCATATGAGAGACAACTTCTCCTTGCAACTTAACATGTACTTCGAGGTTGGGTATCCCTACTGTCTCTACTGGGATCTTGATCACTTTATGCTTTGCTTCCAGCTATGCTGATACCATAGTCCATGCTTCCTATGTTGTCCCTTCTTGGGTTGTGCATGATCCTTGCATAGGTTCCAATCAAACTTTTTCCAATAATTGTTGTAGCTTCAAACATTGGGCATGCACCTTCGTTTGGAGTGCTTCTTGTTTCTTTGTTGTCTCTTCGAGGACTTCCTCAGCGACATCCCTTACTCGGTATCCAATTTTTTCCATGTCATCATCTGTTAGTGTGTATACGACTTGTGTATTTTGAGCCTTCTTCTTCTTATGCGTAGATGAAACTGCTCTTTGGTCATGTTGTTTCCTCCCTGTATGAGGTGGGGGTTGTGGATATTGGTCCATTGTCCCTGTTTCTGGTGCGTCCTACATGCCATTTCCTTGATTGGTGTCCTCTACTCCATTTTCTAGAGGATCTTCCTCTATATATTCACATTGTGTCACTTTAGTGTTACCCTGTAGTGTACCCTTTCACTACCACAATTTCCAAACCTCTCAGTTACCATTCTATACATGAATGATTACATAATTTGTACAGACATTATAAGGGCGTGCATTTAACACAATTAAACACATTTAAATTACAAAGTGAAACATATCTGGTTACTACTATAATTAAACATTCCATAGCATTCCATAGTAACTCATTTACACAGCGGAAAACATGATACATGAACAGCACAGTCATGCCAAATGTGATAAAAACATAATTCAGATACTTATCTTTGAACAATTGTAGAATTCACCAACCACGTGCAGGCCTTCCACAAACCTCCCAGCCTTATACCACACCATTAATCAGCTCAACAGTGTGTCAACCCCAAGCTAGGACCAAGCTCCACCCCCAAGGCAAGGAATCCTAGGCTAGGTTGAGGTTACAGGGAAGATAGCACATACACATCACCAGGAAGAAAGCTCTCCCAGGAATCTCCCATGATCACTGCCCACAGACCCTCATTCCCCACATGCATGTTCCACCCCAAGAGAGTGCACTTTCTTTGTCACCTAGATAGTCCTTTGGCTGCCAGTCTCCCTTACCTTGGGTTACAGGAATAGACCGGACCGGAATTCTCTGGGCTCTATGGCATGTACAGGGTTCCTTCCAAGAGTTCTCTTCTCCCTCTGCACACTCTCTCACCTGGAGGAGTTTCTCACAGGCCAACAAGCCTCGCGCAGTCCAATATGGCGTGGTCACGTCATTCCAAGGGGAACACAGACCAAGGCTTCCCAAACTGGCTCGGCAATCACAGGATGATCTCACGGTGATGATTTCGGAACAGGCTCCATGCACAGGCTAGCTCAGCATTTCCCCAAACAACCAAGGGATTATTCCACTCGAGTTCAACATAGGGATTCCGGTTCAGGAATGCGCTCCCGGGTTTGACTAGAACAGACACAGACTCACAGCTCAGGACATGGGTGTACACGGTTTCTTCAGACAAACACAGGCTTAACGGCTTCAGAGATGAATCAGAGTAATCTGGTCGATGGCGTACCGGTTCTACGCTCAGAGGTTCCGGTCATAATGGAGAGATCCTCCCCCTCACGGCTTACTTCCTCCGTTTTATTTGCATGCACCAGGGTTGACACTTGTCACCCTGGGAACTGCATGCGTACCACAGTGTGCATCCCCTTTTGCACGTTCCCTTTATAAAACTTAGGATAAACAGAAATGCACATGTCTCCTTTTTAAAATAATATTAAATTATTATTTCCCAGGCTTAAGCCCCCTAGGCTCATCACTCAGCCCCTTTTCCCACCTTTCAGCCCTTAATTCCTTGCCCACTCTGTGGACGCTCAGTCCCCCATCACTCATTCATCGTGGTCGGTCTGCACCTGGCAGTGTTTATATTTTGTTAATTGATCTGCATACATACAAGTACATCAACAGACTCTTGGCCTTTAACACTTAGGCTCCCTGGCCTAACAAAACGCATAAGCCTACAGCTTATACAACACTTGGCTCACCAGCCTATAGAACACATTTACAATTCTTTGCATAAAACATGATCTGTGACGGGGCTCGACCTTTGGGACACTACATACCCCCTTGCGTTGTTGCATCCCCTTCTAGTGGTACCTTCCAGTATGGTTCCCAATCCTGCATGACCAACTATATGTCTTCTTTTGTTATCTTATATTTAGTTTGCGCCCACTCTTCCCTTGGATACTTCATGGATTTGATATACATATGATGTATATTTGTGTGAAACTACATGACTGGGCCATATACCTCCACCAATTGTGGTGACATGCATGGTGTGCTCTAGATACTATGAAAAATCGTTTCCCCATAGAGAAATAATTGGGCATTGTTTTCCATTTGTCTCCTCTTGCTCATTGAAAACCATAAATTATGATACTTCACCACGACGCATGGATTCCCTCTCATCTCTAAGAAATATGCATCCTCTGGTTCTACCCATTCTATGAAGGAAATCAGAATTAGGAGCCAGGGGTAGTGAAACTCCATTCCCTTATCTTGGGATTATGTGCATTCCACTAGGAATTGGTTTAGTAGGAATGGTGCCCAACTCATATTAGTGCCTTATACACATTTCTCTACCGTAGCTATAACCCATGTTGGTACTTGATCCTTCCTACAATTCCATGGAAACTTGCATGCTAACATTTGTGTGGCCATTCTAATGGTTGGGTCACACATAGTTGGCACATCTAGGCTGCACACCCCTCTAACCATGTGAAACTCCATTCACATAGTCTCTGACTGTACTCTCTTTGTCATTTTTCTACAAATAGGGAAGTAGGGTCTTTCCCTCGGGTTGGCATCCCATTTATTCTAGTGATAAAGTCCATGTCAATGGATATTGGCCTATCCATCCACATGTACCCCCCATGCACGCAATATAAGATAATTTTAATGCATGGATTGACTTCATTGCTACCTCCGAAGTGGGGAATATCAAACAGGTTTAAGAGTCCTTCTCGCTCCAATCCTATGGCCCAAACCTTGGTAACTAGTACATTATGCTTTATGACTGGATCTACCTGGAGTTCCAAGTATTCGTGGGGTGCAAGTTTAGGGAACTTCTCCACCTCTAATTTCATGATCTCCATACTTTAATTGGGGCACTTTCCACAACATGTCCTCATCAATGATCACTCCCTCTGGAATATCTGGAGTCACCAATATGTATTATGGATTATTCGACAGCATGACCAGTGGGGCGTCATCCTTTCTGGGTGGTATGTAGTGATGAGGAAAGATCAACTCTAATGAATATTCCCCTAGGTTTTCCTGAATCTCTGGTTCGTCTTCTGGTGCTTTGTTGCAACTCCTCCTTGGTACACTGATTGTTTCTCTTGTAGCTCTGGGTGGTGCCATTTATATAATGAAGTAGTGTTTACCAGATTCTATATATCTGTAACTCATTCTATCTTTTTTCTCCCTATTTTTCCTAGAATGGTAAGTAACAATGACCTCTGTGTGGAAAGCCTGACTTCTTTTATGCCCTGTTTCCAGTTGTGCACTAATCTTTGCACCTTCCCTCATGTCTCATATTCTCATAGTGTGACCAATGATTGCATTAATGGTGTTTTATTTCTAAAACCATTAGTAAATTTTTATTGTGGAATGCCACTGAGTCATGCATATTGGCAACGTTTTTCTTTTACTCCATTTCTTTACGGTGGATTTATGACTTGGCCTTCTGGCAACTTTATGCTTTTTTATAATTGTCGTTTTATAACTTGTTCTTATTTGCCCATAATTGACGTTTCCATCCTTTACATACTGAAAACGGTCTCGTCATGTGTGACGGTGAAATTAATAATGCATACATTGCCTCTTTTGTGTCGCATATCCTTGGTTGGCATAGTTTCCCCTATCTACGTGGTTCCCTTTGTCATTCTTTACGCGTGCATTTTTTTTTTATTATTCTTGCATGATTCTTCCTATTGCGCAGATTGTCAGTCCTCTTGGTAGAATTTTAGCCAACTGTCATTTACCCTTCCTTCTCCATTAAGGGTTTCCAACTGCACAACAACTACCTCTGTCACCTCCTGGATCACATATGGTCCTAACCAGTGCATACAGAACATTCTTGGGTGCTGCATAAACTTGCTATCATATAGTAGTACCAAGTCACCTACTTGGATTTTTTTCGAATTAATGTGTCTATCATGCCATGTTTTTTACCTTGCCTTTTGAGCCTCTTTTTGAAACCCTGTGACAAATATATCCTCCTCAAGTTCTACCAGTTGTGATAGTCATTCTTGTATTGCACCCAAATTCAAAAGGTATGTCATAGCTACGATGCGCAGGCTTGGTACAATGAACTCCATTGACATTAATGTCTCTTGTCCTTATACCAACCTAAAATGTGTTTTCCCTGTCAAATTCTTGTTGGTTGTCATGTATGACCATAATACCACAGGGATTTTTAAGTCCCAGTCATCTCTTCCCACATTACAGATTTTTGTTAGTGCATTCTCTACAATTTTATCAAACGCTTCCACTGTTCCATTGGCCTGTGGGTGGTACAACATACTACTCTGATGGTGAATTTTAAATTCTTTGGTATAAGATGCTATGGTCTTGTTGATGAAGTGTGTCCCTTTATCACTCATCAATGTTCTTGGACACCCAAATCGAGTTAATATGTTCTCAAACAAAAAGTGTGCATAAGTTTATGTGCTGCAATCTGTAACTGGCGTGGCTTCTTCCCATCGAGTCAAATATTTTGTTGTTGTAATGATGTACCTAGACCCCGATCTTCTTGTTGGTGGGTTTATTGGTCCAATTAATTCTATGTCCCACTTATCAAAATCATGTAATGTCACTTGGGGTTGCAATGACATCTCGTCCCTTCTAGAGAGTTTTTTGACCCTTTGAAAAACAACACATGGCTAATAGTATTCCTTTACGTCCATGTGGAGTGTAGGACACCATAATCCTACGTGTAAGATATTATGCACAGTGTGCAAGAGACCAGATATATAAAATATGCAAAACAGAAATAAAATGCTAGAAATGGCAGAATAACAGTAAAATATCCAGCATAATCTTCACAATAACACAGAAATGATATAAGAATAGAAATAGAAATAGCACTTTGATTTAGAAAGCAATGTTCACAGGCCTCTTCGAGGGGGAAACCTCCAATCAAGCAGTGCTCTGTTACAATAATCTCCAAGCTAGGGTTTTCATACCCTCGACCCTTATTTATACTAAATATGTCTATTAAGAGAAGCATCTAGAGGAAGATCCTTCTAGAAGCGGAAGCTTCTATTAGGTCTTCTTACATCTGCCTTATTCTATTTTATTGAAAGGCCTTATTAATATTTACCTTTATTACATCCGAATACATTGATATACCTATGTGCAGGTTAGGACCTTAACATGTCTGCCCCCTTAAAAACAGCCTTGTCCTCAAGGCTTGAGATGTGGAAATTGTTACAGAATGGTAGTTGGTTCCCAAGTGGCATCTGCTAGAGTCATATCTTTCCACTGTAATAGCACTTCCTTGATGGTTCTATGATGCAGGTGATGCTCACGCTGGCCCAAAACTGCTTCTGGTTGTAGCCAAATGGATCCTTCTTCAGCTAACTCTAGAAGGTTGGTTTGAATTTGGCACCTGGTTCCAATCACCTTCTTCAAGCATGAAACATGAAAAATAAGATGTAGTTTCGACTGACTGGGAAGAGCTAACTGATATGTGACTTGTCCCACATGCTTGAGAACTGTGTAAGGGCCGTAAAATTTGGGTGCTAGCTTCTGACAATGCTTGGCCTTGAGGGAAGTTTGCTTATATGGTTGCAGTCTCAGAAAGACCTGATCCCCTTCTACAAATTGACGTTCATAGAAACCTTGATTTGCTTGCTACTTCATTCTATTTTGTGCCATGACCATGTTCTCTTTAAGGGTACGAAGGATATCCTCTCAGATTGTAAGTGTTTGTTCAACCGCCTGGACCTTCGAGGTACCCGGTAAGTATGAGATAACTGAAGGTGGCTTCTGTCTATATACCTCTTCAAAAGGAGTCATGTGAGTGGTTGTATGGTATGTAGTGTTGTACCACCATTCAGCGAGGGGTAACCATTGAGCCCACTGGTGTTGTTTTTCAGATGCAAAGCACCTCAGATATGTTTCCAAACACTTGTTGACAACTTCTGTTTGACCATCCGTTTGGGGATGATAAGCTGAGCTGAGATGAAATTGTGTGCCTTGTAGCTTAAACAGTTCTTGTCAAAAATTGCTTGTGAAATTTGGGTCTCGATCAGAAACAATAGAGTGTGTCATGCCATGAAGCTTTAAGACCCGGTCCATGAAAATTTGAGCCACCATGGATGCAGTAAATGGGTGGTGAAGAGCGCAAAAATGAGCATACTTGGAAAGGAGATCCACCACCACCATTATGAATTATTTATTCCCTGATTTGGGTAAGCCTGTAATAAAGTCCATAGAGATATCCTTCCAAATAGCAGGGGGAATCGAAAGCGGTTGGAGGGTGCCTGGAGATTTGACTGTTTCTCCCTTGTTGCGTTGACACACCTCACATTCAGTGAAAAACTTACAGATGTCTTGTTTCATACCATCCCAAAGAACGTTTGACTCGGTCATATGTTTTGGTGAACCCTGAGTGCCCCGTTGTGGGTGTAGCATGAAGCTCAGAAAGCACCGTGGATTTGAGCTTGGATTGTTTACTTAAATACAAGAGGCCTTTGTATCGAAGCTCATCCTGGAGCCAGGAGTACCCTAGGGGAGCCAAAGCCTTGTTCTGTAGTTGTTGGATCAGATGTGAACTTTTGGGATCTTGAAGCCATTCCTGGCACACAGCTTGGAGCCAATTGGGTACAATGAAGGAAAGAGAAAAAAGGGATCCTTCGTCTTCATATTTTCGAGACAGTGCATCTTCCACGACATTATCTTTTCCCTTCTTGTAAATGATCTCATAATCATATCCAAAGAGCTTAGTCACCCATTTTTGTTGTTCCATAAAGTACTTAAGGCTTTGATGGTCGGTCTTAATTTGGAAGCATTTCCCCAAGAGATAAGGACGCCACAACTCAACGGCATGTAGAATTGCCAACATTTCTTTTTCATAAATGGGTTTTCCCAGATTCCTTTCAGACAGTTGCTTGCTAGTGAAGGCCAAAGGTCGACCCTTTTGCATAAGGACAGCGCCGATTCCTTTCCCTGAGGCGTCACATTCCAACACAAAGGTCTTTGTGAAGTCGGGAAGGGCCAGAACCGGAGTGGTGCACATGGTCGTCTTCAAGGTTTGAAAAGATTGAGCAGCTACAGGAGTCCAAGTGAAAGAGTTATTTTTTAGGAGAGTCGTGAGAGGTGCTGCAATCTTTTCGTAGTTCTTAACGAACTTGCGATAATACCCTGTGAGGCCCAAAAATCCATGCACGATTTTTAGAGTCTTTGGGTGTGGCCAATTTTGCATAGCTTCAATCTTTTTCGGGTCCACCCTGACACCATCATTTCCCACCAGATGACCCAAGTATTCTACTTTTGAGGCACCAAAAGAACATTTGGACTATTTCAGGAAAAGTTGGTGCTGAGAGAGTAGGCAAAGAACTTGATCCACATGAGTAAGATGGTCTATCCTGGTTTTTCTATAGATGAGGATATCATCAAAGAAAACTAAGACAAAATGACGGAGAAAAGGGCGGAAGACATGGTTCATGAGGCTATGGAAGGCGGAGCGGGTGTTACACAAACCCAAAGGGCATGACCAAAAACTCATAGTGGCCCTCATGAGTGAAAAAGGCAGTCTTGGTAATGTCGTCCTCTTTCATATGTATCTGGTGATAGCCCGAGTGAAGATCAAGTTTGGTAAAGAATTGGGCGCCACTCAATTCATCCAGGAGGTCATCAATGATAGGAATGGGAAATTTGTCTTTGATGGTTAGTTTGTTGAGAGCATGGAAGTCAGGACACATTCTCCATGAACCTTATTTCTTCAGTACCATGACAACCAGAGAGGGGTAAGGGCTCGTACTAGGACGGATGATGCCAGCAATAACGCGTTCCTGGACCATTTTTTCAATTTCATTTTTTTGTGCAAAGGGGTGGCGATATGGACGTATATTGGGGGGAAGGCTTCCTGGGACAAGGGGAATGGAATGATCATGGACACCGTGGGAAGGAGGGAGTCCTTGGGGAGTA
>ML780120.1:731811-760671 GCA_009831015.1 Picea engelmannii
TCCCCAAGGGTTAGGTATTCAAGGGTTCTACAGACAAGGGTTTGCCCTGTGCTATAGCTCTCTGATATACGTGCGGGGTCCAACAATAGTACTCGGCCCAATATCTTAGGGCACTAACTAAGGAGGATAGACCGTACCCTTAGTCGTACTACCCGACTACCCAGGTACTAGAGAGTATCTTCTCGAGTGTTGTTCTCGGTGTCACTATAGCAGTCTAGTGGCCGATAGGTTTATCTAAAGAGGGCTTCAGGAAATCTAGGTCGATCCGTACACAGGGGTTGTTTGATGCGCTACCACTTGAAGGGGTACCAACAGGGGTTACAAGGGTGGCCAACAGATGTGCGCTTAAGAACCACTTGTATTTCCTGCGTGTATGAATCCCTTAACTGTGGGTTTATGCATGTAACGACAGATCTATGTGGCTTAAAGACGTCGGAATACATCTCTACCTTGGAGAAAAAAAATACCCACAATTTATGCCAAGGAAAGTGCTTTGATACCACTTGCAAGAGACCAGATATATAAAATATGCAGAACAGAAATAAAATGCTAGAAATGGCAGAATAACAGTAAAATATCCAGCATAATCTTCACAATAACACAGAAATGATATAAGAATAGCAATAGAAATAGCACTTTGATTCAGAAAGCAATGTTCACAGGCCTCTTCAAGGGGGCAACCTCCAATCGAGCAGCGCTCTATTACAATAATCTCCAAGCTAGGGTTTTAATATCCTCGACCCTAATTTATACTAAATATGTTTATTAAGAGAAGCATCTAGAGGAAGATCCTTCTAGAAGTGGAAGCTTCTATTAGGTCTTCTTACATCCGCCTTATTCTATTTTATTGAAATGCCTTATTAATATTGACCTTTATTACATCTGAATACATTGATCTACATATGTGCAGGTTAGGACCTTAACACAGTGGTTTTACCTGCATAATGTTATCCTTCTATTATGTCATGCACTTTTGCCAATATAGTTGGTATTTCGTGTTCAACTACACAACGTCATAGTATTCCATCTGTGCCCAGTTTATATAAGCTTCCTGCAATTAATTGGTAGTCCTGATCCTTTACTACCAACTGCTTTTTCTGCACAATTGTCATGTCTGCGGGGGCCATTAATTTACTTAAGAATTGTAGAATGTCTGTAAAATAATCATCTACCATCTTAATAAAAAATATTTGTGCATCTAGAAAGCTATCATCTAGGTTTCCTTCCTCTACTCCTAAAAGTATGCGCGGCAAGTGATCTGGTCCTGTGTTCAGTCTACTTGGTTTTACCACGACTTCAAAGTCGCATTCTTGTAATAATAGAAGCCACCTACAAATACTTTCCCCCAACAATGGCTTGTTGACCATATATATTAGTGTAGAATGGTCGGTGTACATCTTGAAGTGTGTGCCTAACAAGTAGTGTATGAACTTCTACAACACGTAAACCATAGCTAATCCCTCACATTATGGTATGGTATATTTTTTCTCCACTGTTGATAGTTTCCTACTTGTAAAAAATATTAGGTGATCAATCTCTCCCTACAGTATTTGTAGGATAAACTATTAAACCTTGTTTGCATACCAGGTGTCCCAATAATTTTTCGAACAATCCACAAAAAATACACTTCTTTAGATTAAAGGATATCTAATGTTGTCGACACTTATCCAACATTAGTCTTAGAAAATCAATGTGATCCCTTAGTAATCTAAATATTTTCCAATCGTCCAATTATACTTTAATAAACTTATGAATAAATTATTTAAATACTGCAACAACTACTCTAGAAAATACCGCAGGTGTGTTCTTTAACCCAAAAAACATTGACGTGTATTGAAAGCTTCCCCATTTTGTAGTGAATGTAGTCTTAAGTATATCTTCCTGCACAATTCTTATATGATGGTAACCTGAGAAACCATCTGTGAATGAATAGGCATCTTGTTAGCTCACTTTTTCCAATACTTCATCTATAAATGGTGTTGGGAATGGATCGTGTAGGCATGCATCATTCAGTTTCCTCAATTCGACATAGATTCTTATACCCCCTGTTTTCTTATCTTGCACTACTATTGGACTTATTCAGTTTGATTCCTCAACCGATTTGATGACTCATGCTTTTAGCATGTGGTCTATTTCCTCCTTTAATTTTTCTTTATATCCTAGGCTCATTCTGTAGGGTCTCTATTTCACTGGTTTATACCCTGGTTTCAGTGGGATCCTCATCTCTCCTAGCTCGCCCACCATCCCTTTCATCTCTAAGAATGTAGTGGGGAATAGGTATTGGTATTCGTGCAATAGATATTCTATCTTTTCTACGGTTTCCTCATCCCAATAATCTCCTATTTGTACAAACTTAGGGCTTTCTTGTGTCCCAATATTAACTTTTCGTGTCTTGACTGGATACATGTATATTGTAGATTCCATCTTTGGGCCCTCTATTGTTCGTTCCCCCTATGTTTCTGGTAATTGGATGTTGTGAGGATCTTCTTCATCTTGATCCTCTTGTGTCACATTGTAGCATTCCAATAACTTTTAAACCATCATGGAGGCATTGTGTGCGCTACATACAGATATTACTTCCATTGACTCTTCTTCGGCAAAGATTTTTTGTTTAATTGCCTATAGTGATATACTTATTAGGGGTGAATAATTCTAAAAGGTAAATGTTACCTGGAATATTTGAGTTATGTATACCTAGTATGGTATATCTCTACACATCTCCAGTTCTAGGTACCAGTTCTTTGGGATGGTATCCAGGGTATGTATGAACCTGTGTGACCATTCTTTCCTTGGGACTGATTTCCATGATTTTTCACATTGTGCAACATGATCTGTTGGGTTTCCTCCTCTGGTATAGTTTTGTGTCATATCTCACTCCTCAGTATTGAATCTCACCTGGATTAGTCTCCTACACTGTTACCAATCTTCTATGTTTTCTTTGTGTGTCGCCCACCATCCTGTGGGGGTGGTTTTCAATACAATGTCCAGTGCTAGTAGCCTTTGTTTCTATGGTACCTATGCCTCGAATGTATGTATGAATGTTTTTATATCCATCAGCCCACCATACTTAGGTGGGTTTCTTATTTCTATTCCAATCCAGCATACTTATTTGGTCATGTGGGCACATCGTCGTGCTGAGACTTCATGCATCCTTTGCTGCCAATTTTCCAGACTTGTTTCTGAGTCTGATGTGCATGAACTGATGCTTCTCCAAATGAGTGTGCCATCTACAGTGGGGTTAAAATAATCATCCATCCTCGCATTCATGTTGTACAAGTTATCAATTTCATTGCCTTTCACTGGTTCTATGTACCTCATTTATTCTTTTTTGTCTAAAGGCACAATGACTTTCAGTTCTCCTACTTCAAATTTTAACCTCCCCATCACATCTTTGAATCTTTGATTGAAATCCCATATTGACTCATTTTGTACTTGCTTGATCTCCTTGAGCTCGGTAATGTACTGTTATTCATACTTTGGTTTATTGAATTCATTTAATAATGCTTGTGTGATATCTTCTAATGTCCTTGTCTAACCTAATACTATGGTACTTTAGAGATTCATGTACCAAACTAGCGTGTGTTCTCTAAAGGTTGTTTCCAACTGTGTGATGTTCGCACCATCATCGTGGAAATTATTTGTACACCATATGGTTTCACATATGAATATATATTTTTTTGGGTCTTCCGATCCAATTCCTTTGAAATCTGGTAATATTAGTGTGCTATCTACTCCTGCCATGTTGATGGGTGTAGTATCGCTTCCTAGTGATGTTGGTTGATTCTGATTTCATGTACTGCTGCCACTTCTCAAGTTACTACTGCTATGAATTCCCCTACTAATTACAAGTTCTATGGAGAGGTCTTCAAATGTTGTCGCATATTCAGGTGACTCGCACAAGGTTGTGGTTTTGACCCAGGACTCAGCTTGGGAAGTACTTCATCTTTCTTCTATAACTGGATTGAACTGGATATCTTCTTATCCTTCCTTTGTTTGTTGTACTTATATGATATAGATATTTTCACGATGTTCTAAGTACTCACTATGCTGCTCTCTATGTTCAACCTTAGTTCTCAACTTCTTGTACCTTTTCCACTGCAAAAAACTCCAAATTTGTCTTCTCCTTCTAATATCCCTTCCTCTTTATTTTTCATTCTCATTCTTCCTTTCCTTTGTCCATTTTTCCTACCCTCATATCCTATCACAATAAACAAACCCCATTCCCTCTGTGTGTGAAAGGTTATTTAGCTATCTAAATCCATCGTCATCACTTCCTTATCACATAGCAACATTTTTATCGTGGTAGCTAACAAATTTATGAATCTTCCTCGTAGGCCTTTAAAGAAGTCTCTTTCTCTGACACTGTAAGCATGGGTACAGTCTATGGAAAATTTTGTTACGTAGCCTCCCAATATACTATCCAACCAAAAATAAATTGCGCGTGAATTTCTGTTGTCCACTGAATTCACTCGTCCCACTAGTTCAGGAGTCCAATTCTTTAGTGAAACTAGTATATGTCTACCAGTATTTTCCACCAATATTTCCATCCATTCTGCTAAAAGGTTAGGAAATTCACCAAAAACATCTCATGCAATTCGGTTTACACATACATTTGCATCCATTGCTTGTTATTTAACCGAAGGTTTTTATTCTCCTTCTGAGAAAATTCTTATTCCTTTTGTTCCATCCATTCATTTATCTCCTTCCTCGTTGGTATCCAAAACATTCCCTCATGTCCATATTCTGGGTCCTAAAAAATGAACCATTTATTGGCACATGTGTATGTAGGTTCAAGACCTTGGGTTCAAATTACTTAGTCCAACAAAACCCTACAGACACCGGCCCTTTCAGCAT
This sequence comes from Picea engelmannii, assembly GCA_009831015.1. Taxonomy (NCBI): domain Eukaryota; kingdom Viridiplantae; phylum Streptophyta; class Pinopsida; order Pinales; family Pinaceae; genus Picea; species Picea engelmannii. The sequence goes on from ML780120.1 coordinate 736,666, forward strand.
CACCTGCAAGCAGGTGAAGTCTCACCTAAGGTATCTTTATGGGGACTGTAGGAACCAAGATTCTACAACAATGAGGGAAATATGGGAAACACACTCTATCATACCTATAGGACCCTTTCACGCACTAGATCCTAGATAATATAAACTCATTACTTCATTATATATGCATATAAGTCTATATTCACATTGTTTAGTGGTTAAGCATACAATTATTGCTACTGCGCATTAGTCTACCAACAATACTAGTAAAGATAAACATCCATCCATATCAAATACAATAATTAAGTCAAGATAGACATGAATAATTATCCAACAACATAATTATACACAATGCTACCATGGTTCACCCCCCTCCAGGCTACGTCCACAAAATATTGGCTTCTTTATTACATTTGAGTATATTTATTGTGTTGTGTGCTACAATGGAGACTTGGAATACAATATTCTTCACAACTGTAGTTTATTTACACTTGTCTACTCTCTGAATCTCTCTTTCTCTCTAGACCTTGAAAACTCAACAACAAAAACACAACCAAAAACAACAACAAAAAACCCAAAAGCAACCCGAGTTTCGTGGATATTTTACATATTTATACATTTTTCTCAGGTTCTTTTTCCATTTCATAATGAGTTGGCTACCACTCATGCTTGGCTAGCGAAAACTCATTATGAGCTGGATACAACTCATGCTTGACCGATTTTCTCAAATCTTACGCTAGTTGTTATTTCTTGTCCCCCCATCTTCTTCTCTTTCCTCTCTCTTATTTCTTGATCTTCTTGATCCTGTGCCTTTTCCCTGTACCTCGTCTCTTCTCACTATTCCATTCCCAAGATTGCCTACCCAAAAATACCATTGTAATGTGCCCAAGGAGAAAATGCTAGGAAAATAATGGTTTGTTATCAATTATGTATTTTTGGTTGTGGAATTTCATCAAATACTTTCATTACATGTGTTTTTAGACTGATTGAGTACGTTTCACAAACATATTTCCCATAACCCATAGATAGGAATTTTGAAAAACATGTTGCATACACCAGAAATTAGAAGAGATAATATGGCACTTTATTAATAATGGAATCTTGATCACACAATACAATGTCTAGGGATGTTGTAGCAGTTGTGACAAATCAACAAACAATAAATCAAAAACCAAAACCTGGTGTAGTTCCCTAATCCCTCCTAGTAGATGGCTTCTCCAATCTGTAGAAGGATAACTCCAAATATCCAAACCTCCTCCCAGAATGATGTAATAATCCTATAAACCTCTATTGAAGATGACAATGAGCTGCTCCAACATACCTACTGCAACAATCCATCCACACGTACCCGAAACAACTTTGCAATTTAGATCGCAAAGGGCCTCGCGAGACACAATTGGACTTCTATCTAGGCCTTGCATAATGAGGCTAGGAAATAAGCAAGGGCCTTTCAATATACCCTATATTGAACCCGCAAGGTTGTCCTGTACCATGATTTCTCATAAACCCTCCTCATACCTGCAAATTTTGAGTATGACCTCCTATGAAAAAATTTCCAACCTCTTGCGTAAGATATTATGTCTCCAAGTGAATCTCCAATGGAAATCCTGGATGGATTCCCATCTTGTAAAGGCTCCAATTGAAATCCTATATGGATTCCCCTCTTGTCTAGTTAGGGTGGATATTGCACCACCAAAACCAAGCCAATAGTGGAAGGTTTTCACTGAACCCTAACAAAACAATCGTTGTAAGAGCACTTAATGATATATCAAATCATAATCCAAAGTGAGGCTCTACCCCTCATTTTATCCTTTCTCCATGTCATCTAGAACTTTCCCTTTTTTTACCAAATCAAATGTAACCCTTATCCCATTTTTTACTAAATCAAATATTACCCTTATCCCCCTTTTCTTTCACTTTAGGATTAAATATCACTTTAAATAACATATAAGTAACTTATTAATCTAATATCACTTTAAATACATAACATCTCCTAACTAAGTGACATTAAATAACCCCTTTTGACTCCCTTTCCTTCAAGGACAAACGAGGAGTCATTTGGTGCACCACATGCAGAACAAAAGGACACCACAAGAATGAATGCCCAACATTTTCACAGTCTATGGAAACAGGTATGCCAAACCCACTACAAAAAGGAGGATTATGGTGCGAAATATGAAAGAAATCGGGTCATGGCCCTTATCACTGCACGATGATGCAGAAATACTAGACAGTCCCAAAGAGTTCATATTGCATATTTTTCAAGTCAGTGGGCCACAATGATAAAGATTGTAGAACTATGGAGCTGATGTGGGAAAGAACACCAGATGAATATAGATTACAAGATGAAATGATGACTGGGAAAGAAGTGCACCAGTTCAACCAAGCCCCAACCCCATACAACATTGCGCAGCAGTAGTATAATACTGCACAGCAACCATAAAATAACGTGCAGTTGCAGTACAACCCGGCACAACCCCAGTATAATACCACACAGTATAATCAGGCACCACAGTTTAACGCATAGAGAGGTGACCGAGCAGGCTACCGAGGAGGAGGACGAGCCAGAGGATGTTTCGGACATGGCAGAGGACCAGTCACATGTCATAATTGTCAGCAACCACGACATTATGCATGGGAATGTCCATTGTCGCCAGCGACTTGTATGTATTTTCGTGCATCGGATCACGAGACAGAGGAATGTCCAACATTATCAGTAAAGATCCAGGAAAAGAGGAACTAGAACAATCAAAATGTTCAATGGATTTCAGCTGAAGCAAGGGATGATGGACAGAACATCAATATAGTCACTCATGGAGGAATGAAAACAGGAAACAATGCAGTCCGACAGGAACCAACACAGAACCAATGGGTAAAGAAGAACACCGAACCAAGAAATAAGTTCGACGCACCCAAAGAAAAGGAGACTTTTAAGGAAGCTAGACAAGAATTTTAGAAGGTGGACACAGTGTCGACTTCAACTACATAACCAGTCAAGGAAGCCCCAGAATACAAAATGTCTCCATCATTGGATCATACCAACGGAATGCAACCCAAGGGACAAGTAAGTACTATCAAATGATTTTTTCAATCATGCGTAAAAGTGTTAAGTGATCCTTCATCTGTGACAATATTGAAAAAAATCCTAGATAAATGTAGCAGTGAGATGGAACAAAATCTAGAACCGAAAACTGTCAATCATCTACACACAAGAAGAAGAACAAGTAGGGAATTTAGACTGAATGCTAACATTGGGGATTTCAATATGGGAGAAATTATACTAGATATAGGATCTGAAGTGAATGTGCTACCCAAGAAGACCTAGCAATGCATGGGAGAGCCAATATTGGGATACTCAAATGTCCAATTAAAACTAGCAAACCAGCATAGAGTCCTACCAATAGGTAGACTGAAAGGAGTAACAATAGATCTTTATGGAGTGTGCACTAAAGAAGACTTTGAAGTCATTGAAATAGTAGATGGCACAACACCGTACCCGGCACTACTCGGTCTGGATTGGGAATTTGAAAACCAAGCCATAATTAACTTGAAAACAAGGAAAATGACATTTGAATATGGATATTACAGGGTCATGGCACCATTAGATCCATCAGAAGGGGAGAGGTTCGTAGAACCCACTTGCCTGGACTTAGAGGAGAACAGCCAGTTGTACAAAACAACTGTGCACGATGAGGATTACGTAAACCCAACTGCAGACAGGGTACTCAGTTGGAAAAGCATTACTTCATACACAACAGACTCAGACACTCGGTTAGAAAACTGGCAGCAAAGACTACACGAAGTATCCATGAGAAGATGTGCAAGAATAGGTCATGCAGTACGGTGGATAGGCATAGAAATCAGAGAACCACCCAGCTTCCACGGAATAAATGATTTGGAAACATTCTTGACACAGTACGAAGAAGCAGTGTTAGATACCCAGAGACTGCTAGCACTTGACTTAGTACTCAAGGCCACACGCGCAAGATGGTGGGGTGCACACAAAGCAACTATCACAGACTGGTATCAATGTAAGTGGTTACTGCACATAAGGTTCGGTGTAGAACAAAAAAACAACAAACAACAGAAGTACGATGGACACGGAGCACCATAGGAGCACTTGGAGGCATGTAGAACGCTATGGAAAATGACACCACCTGAGGAATGGCCTCATCACTTCATACACACTTTAGAGGGCACACCAGCGAACTAGTACACAGACCAGGAATTGCGCAAAGGAACTACAACATGGTGAATATTGCAGCAAAACTTCGCAGTCACTTTCTCATTCGAGCATGAGAACCCCAACATAGATGTAGCCCTTAAACAGATAAGAGTATTAATATACATCAAAGAACCATAAATAGAAACTATCACAGAAGAACAACAACAAAATAAGCAGATAGTTAAGGAACTATTGTCATGTTACCATGTACAGGAGGAAGCACCAGACGAAGATGACTCATGCGATATTCAGATTGAAGAAGTAGAAGGCGAGAGTGATGTGGAGAGACCACCCATAGAATCTAAAGTCATTTTTGCACCAATCAAGGTAAAGAAAGTTAACATTGGAACAGTTGAACATCCCAAAATGGCGAGCATTGCAGACTATTGGGATGAGCCAACAATAGAAAGAATCACAGAGTTGTTGTGCGAAGACACTGACTTGTTTCCTACAACATTTACAGAGATGAAGGGTATAGCAGGAGAAGTGGGAGAGATGAATATACCATTCATACCTGAAGAGAGACCGATTAGATAGTGACCATATAGACTAAACCCCATATCTAAATAGAAATTTAAAGAGGAGATCGATCGGATGCTCGAATCCAGCATAATCGAACAAGTTGAGGAATCACAATGGATGAGCCCGATGGCAGTACAGGACAAGAAACAAGGAAGAGGGATTAGGATATGCGTCGACTTGAGGAAGTTGAACGATGCATGCGTACATGACCCATTCCCTACACCGTTCATGGATGAAGTGTTAGAGAATGTGGGGGGACATGAAGCTTACTTATTCACTAATGGATTCTCAGGCTACCATCAGATTAAGATAGCACAGGAGGATAGATACAAGACCATGTTCGCGATGGAATGGGGATCTTACCAATATACAGTCATGTCGTTTGGACTAAAGAATGCCCCAGCAATATTCTCGAGAGTGGTTATAGTAGAATTTAAAGAATTCATCCATTAGTTTCTTGAAGTATACCTGGATGACTGGATAGTCTATAGTCTGTTGAAAAACCATGTGGAAGTTTTGCGCTTGATGATAGAACGATGCAGATAGTGTTAGATATCACTAAATATCAAGAAATGCATATTTGGAACATCGTTTGGGATACTCTTGGGCCACATAGTATGCAAACAGGGGCTATTGGTCGATCTGGCAAAGATCGCAATCATCGTCAATTTACCAACACCAAAAATAGTCTGTCAGCTACGAGCGACGTTAGGACACACAGGATACTACAGGAAATTCATCAAAGGATATGCACAGATCACAATGCCAATGGAAAAAATGTTAAGGAAGGATACAAAATACCAATGGAATGACGAGTGTCAACACGGTCTGGATACTATGAAGGAAATATGGTTACTGCTCCGATATTAGTATTTCCAAAATGGGAAAAGACATTCCATGTGCATGTAGATGCATCAACGATAGCACTTGGAGTTATATTAGCATAGCCAGGGGAAGGAGACTTGGATCACTCGATAGAATTCGCAAGCAGAAAACTATAAGACTCAAAACAGAATTATAACACGGCAGAAAGAGAAGGCCTAGCTATGGTTTACGCACTGCAGAAGTTCAAACATTACCTATTGGGAAAACATTTTAAGATGTTTATAGATCACTCATCTCTGAAATACCTAGTCAACAAGCCAATGTTTGGGGGTAGAATATGTCTATGGTTATTGTTATTTCAATAATTTGACTTTGAATTAATAGTCAAACTAGGAAAACTGAATGCGGGACCTGACCACCTATCACGGGTCATAAATGGAGAAGAACCCACGAAATTAGAAGAAAACTTTCCGGATGTACAATTATTCTCAATGCAGATTGTTGATGACTACTTCGCAGAGATCATCCAGTACTTGAGCACAGGTACCGCGCCACAAGATTATACCACCGCGCAAAACAAGAACATGGTAGTCCGCGCATCTGACTATCAACTAATCGCATGACATCTATACAAGATGGGCGCAGATAGCATTTTACGAAGGTACGTGTTAGAGAAAGAATGAGAAAGAATTTTAGCAGAAGCCCACGCGGGAATGGAAGGAGGGCATTATGTAGGAAAATCTACCACGCAGAAGGTACTATGCACAGGATTATGGTGACCAACGATCCAAAGAGACTCGAAATATTAATGTCATAGATGCAATGTCAGTCAAAGGGTAGGCAAACCCAATAGAAGGGATTAGATGTCAAACATTTGATAAATGGACAATAGACTTTGTGGGACCAATTAACCCACCAGCCAAACGAACAAGGGCAAGATACATCATCACCACACCGGAATACCTAATAAGATGGGTGGAAGTTGCACCAGTAAAATACTGCAGTGCAGAGACAGCTGCACACTTCTTATTTGAACAAGTAATCACAAGATTCAGGTGCCCAAGGGTTTTGATGAGAGACCAAGGCACATACTTCATAAACAACACCATTTATGCGATGCTCGAAGAGTTTGAAGTTCATCACCAGAAGATCACACCATATCATCCACAGGCAAACGGTACCGTAGAAGCCTTCAACAAAATTCTCGAGAACGTACTAACAAAGATCTGTAACGTCAACAAAGATGTCTAGGACCTCAAAGTACCAGTAGCATTATGGGAATATAGGATGACATGCAAAAAGTTGACAAGGCACACACCATTCAAACTAGTCTATGGCCAAGAAGCAGTAGTGCCATTAGAATTTTTAGTACCCAGCTTACGCATAGCAGCTATCACACAAATGACCGAATGAGGTGCAATACAGGAAAGAATAAATCAGCTATTGTCAATGGAGGAAGATCAAATCCTGGAAGGATTCCATCAACAAGTGCAGAATCCCAGAGACAAAGCTTGGCACGATCGACACATCAAGAGAAGACATTCAAGGAAGGAGATCTAGTATTTCTCTATTACAGCAAATCGTTTCAGCACCCAGGAAAGATGAGAATGCATTGGTTAGGACCATATGAGTTACAATATGTAACAGATGGAGGATTTGTGCAGTTAAGAGATTTAGAAGGCACAGACCTCAGAGGAATGATCAACAGGAACCGACTGAAACTATACAAGGATAGTCGACCACCCACTGCGTAGTAAAAAAAAAAAACTGAAAAGAGCGAAGCATGCCAGAGATAGAAAAGCCACATGACGTTTGAAACCCAAATGCAGCAAAAGGTAAGGACAACAATTACATACCAAATAAAAATGAGTGGGAAATGGAAAGTCGGCAAAAGTAGTATGACAGGACAGCACTAAGCGAAATTAAAACATGGCAAGGACTGATGGAACATAACATTAAACATGCCAACTGGAAATAGCAAAGTAAGCATAATGGAAAGTATGAAACTGTCGCAGATGCATTGAACCCACATTTATGGTGAATTAATCACATCATGGAGAAAGCATCCTTGATAAGCTTCATGGAAATCCCATACAACACGCGAGCATGGAAGAAACTAGTCTATTCGTGAAAGGAGAAAAGAGAGAGAGAGAAACAGTAGCCGAACAGAGAAAGACCAAAAATCTCACCGAAGTCATTCACACTCAGAAAACATTTAACAGTCACCACTATGGCACCACTGAAGCCAGTAGAACCATGCCAGACAACCACATCGACCAGGGTTCAAACTAGGTCACGGGACCACTGGAAGAAAACGAGCAGCAGCAACTGGAGATCATCGATATCGACGAGATCCCATCCCCAGAGATGATATCAGTGAACTCTACACCAATACTAGAATAGATTCAGCAACCACAAGAAGAGGCCATGAAAGAGGATACGCCAGCAAAGGCGTAGGAGCCTCATAATGAGGAAGTCGAAATCCAACAGGAAGTGCAACCAGAAAGCACTGAAGCAGCTGTGGAAGTTAACAGAACGGCACAGAATATGGGAGCAGCAGTGAAACCAAATGAGTCACAGGTACCCATCCTAGGTCAACCAACAGAGGACATCATTGAAACTACCTCAGCTTGGCCAGAGTGGCTTACAGGGGAGCAACCAGGAATTGCTGGAACTTCAAACCAGCCACCACAGTAGGAAGACAGAGTTCAGATACTGAGCTCACCTCGCAAGAAAATGGCAGCAGAAATTATGCTACCATGCATACCAGATGGAGTACAGGTAGATCTGTAGCTATTGGGTCACGTCGGGAAGCTCAAGTATTATGACCATGACGTATCAGATGAAACCAAGTACTTGTAACTTGCATTGAGGGTTTTTATGCAGAACATAGTGGTAAAAAAACTTGGATAAATGATCATCCAGCCACATCAGTGGGCAGTTGAACTGGACAGAACAGGAATTTTAGGGTTGATGAAACTTCCACATTTTGGCATAGGCCAGTACGCGACAGCATGCGTCAAGTAGTTGTTAGAAATCACACAATGAGGGGATATATGGCTAGACAAACACATCCCCATAACTATTGATCTTATCGCGCAGATAACAGGACTACCCAGCTGGGGCATGGATCCCACGTTGATTCTGGATGATAAATCCAAGGAGAAAGCGTTAGCAGAGGAAATGAAGAAGAAATATGGTACCTCCAGGGGAACAAGAGGCATTTTAATCAGACAGATCAACAATGCAGCGACACAATTGGGTGAAAATATATTAGCCTATAAATTATTAATAAAATTTCGCAAAGACGAAGTACCAGCAGGAGTCATCGTAGTTGCAGCTCAGTGCACAAAAGGCACCTCCGTGAGTTGTGCGCCTTATCTATTAAAATTATTCCAAGTGGACTGTAAGGATGCACAGGACCTCGGTAAATAATTCCATTACTCATGGTTGCCCACCTAATAGCCTTCATGGGATGGCGGGAACCAGAGTATGTAATTTTTTGTAATAGACTGCAGCCAGCGGGAGTGGATATCTATTACTAAAATCTGGGCCATAGGCTAGGCATAAGAGGGAGAATGGAATCGTATTTGAAGAATACCTACGGGACATACAAGAAGCTATCAGTTGATCATGGAGGATAACACCAAAGGATGTCGTGCGATATGGAGACATCGCTAACTTTTGGGATACACGTCAATCCATGTGGATACAACCAAGGAAGGATCTAGATAAACAGTGGCTATGGATTCACTACTACATCACAGAGGGTGACATAAACATGGTCATCAGAAAATGTACTAATGAATTGATAATCCCATCCATTCCCCAGGAAGTACCGAAAATAATAGCAAAAGGAGAGGCAGCGCTGGCGGAAACACAACCTCCACAAATCCCAGTACCCAAGAAACCAAGGATGGGCCAAAACAAGTCAACTCAAGCAGACGAAGGGTCAAAGAAGATAGGAACCTGGAAGGTGCAAAAAGACACCAACGAACAACCAAAACAAGCTAAGGGAGCACAGGAGACCGCCCTAAATCCCATCACACAGGAACCATGGGGAACTAAGAGATCGACTATATAGGTAGTAGGTGCACGCAAGAAATCAAAGGTGCAACAAGCATCACCGAACTATACGATCACAGAGGATGATGGAGAAATGATCGCCATAATGGTCCAGGACTGTCTAGCATAAGACTTCGATCATGCATCACATCACAGGGATAAACTGCAAAAAGAGCTAGCAGAAATGGGACAACTCCTCGGGACACTCAGGGAGGCCCAGAGAGAAATTAGTAGCAGAGGCATAGAGTCATCAAAAACATAGACCAACAAAAGAATGGAGATAGAAGAACGAGACCCAATCCTTCCAATGCCACATGCCCATGCAATGGTCTACATAAAACCTAGCATGTTGTGAATGGACGAAATTGTGGGACAGACACCACTGAAGGATTTGGACCACTTCCAATTGGTCTTGAGGAGGATGCCATCAAGGGAACTGTACAAATTGTAGGTTATCGTCGACCACGAGATGCAATCTCGGGCACATAAAAACTTAGTCGAACTACAACAAGAAACAAAGAAGATGGAAGCGCTGGAAAAACATTGTGAGCAGGCCAAATCTGAAACTCAGGAGGAGAAGGAATGCAGGAACGAACTGGAACGAAGAGTGGGGGAAATTTTTGGGAAACTTCCAAGCACTACGCAAGGAAATGAACTCCCAGCCGTAGAAAAGATCGACCAGATTGCGTAGGCAATTGATCGATATCAGAAGGAGATCGAGGGTCTCCGAGAACAGCTCACACCAACAAATCCACCAGCGATGAAGGAGCAAAGGAAGAAGGAAGAAACGACACAACTGAAGGATATAGAGTAGCAGGTTAGCACAGCAGTGGAATTTTTCAATAAAGAAGCACAACTTTGGACAAGACTGGAGGAGGATCCATAGGTCCAACACTGGGACAAGGAAGAGGAAAGGATCAATGAAGCAATCCAAGAACTCAAATAGAGGCAAAAGACCATACCAATCCCAGAATGATTCAAAGGAACGTAGGAGATAAAGAAGATGCATGCATAACCTATCATTGCGCAAACACAGAAAATGGAGCGCCAGGCTCAGATAGAACCATTACAGGAACGGGTAGCAGAAGTACTTGCACAGGTAGAAGGAGCTAGAACACAGATAGCACAGACATAGTCAGAATGTGCAGGATTATTGAGAAAAAAAGTGGAAGTTCAAGTAGTGGATACCATTAAGGAGAATATCACGCAGGCACTGACAAAAGAAGTAGAGCTAAAGGAAAAGTTCCAGACGATCATTTATGGAGATCGAGGCAGCTCAAAAAGATTAGGTGACTCTGGATGAGTCACATGTCAGTGTTGGGGGCCTGTTGGCACCAGGATGAAGTGGAAAGAAGGACAATCGTGGGAAATAAAGCGTGCAGAAACGGAAGTAACAGCTGGATAAAAAAACATCACGTTCACATGCAAGAAAGCATGCACAAGGAAAGCGACAGCTGGAGGAAGAACAACACGCGTGCATGGGAGGAAGACCTAACGTCGGTAGGGTTAGGGTTTTGGTAATTTTCGGTAAGAAGGTTGAAGATCCTGAATTGTATAAATATAGATACGCGGGTATCATATAGAAGTTGTTGTTGGTTGATTGAGTTTTATATATTAGGTTGGCGTTTTTACAGTAAGTGTATTGTTTTGTAAGGATTCGGGTTCTTATACCGTTCCATTAGAGTAATACATGAATGGAGGCATTATGAAATATTGTTATGTACCATTTTTGTAAGTTGTTTACCTAGAACGAAGGAGGGAAGGTAGATCTGAGGATTAGTTCGTAGGCTATAGAGCCTAGTGCGATCTAGTTCTCCTCATATAGATCTTACCCATAAGAGGGGAATTGTAAGCACACGGCGCCGAAATTGCAGAACTGTCATAATAAAAGAGCCAAGAGCCAAATATTTGTGGATGTATCCCAGGAGGGGGTGAACCACGGTAATAACTATGTAATGTGATGAATGTATGCATCTCTTTACTTTATTTTTGCAGTTATTGTTATGCTTAATAAATGAGTTAATACATTGTTATGGAACATGAATACATGGCTCAGGAAGTAACCTGTGTAACGGAAATATGTACCCATGAGGAATAAGTAGATTTCCTTTGTAGTTCATAGTGCATGGCTCTGATTAATAAACCCTTATCTCATACTCAATCCTAGGTTGTAAACACCTAAGTCTTACAACCACCCATTTAAAGCTATCTCGAGAGAGACTACGCAGTGCATTCTGTGTACTGTGTTGCCTTCTGGTTTACCAAAAGGGCCGATAGATTTAGAGGCTTTGTTGGAAACCCGAATGACATGAACCCTGGGTCAATAAATTAGATAGATGGGTCGAGAAGACCGACCAGAGAATAAAGGATATCCAACAGAGACTCTAGGCTCCTGTAACTGAGTGTGGAAGTTGGGGAAAAGGGCCTATATATGAATGTGTTGAAAAGTCAACAAGAAACATGTGTCTAATTTACTTTTCCATTAATTAAATTAGACAATAAATATTAATCTATTAGTTCATTCATAACTGAGTGATTTGGAATTGTAACAGAATTATAAGTGTAGTTAAGTGAGTTAAGCTCAGTTGCACTAGTGAGAGTTCAGTGAATTAATTATTCATTAATTCACAGTCAGTTAACTCACATGCAACTGAAGATGCGTCACGGTTAACTACATGCATGCAAATCCACTGGAGATCCAGTTGAGATAATAGGTGAAAGGGACAGTTGGCTATCAGTTGTGATTTGTTCACACATGCAGTGGATATGCTTATGAGCATGTGAAAACGAGGCAATTGTGTTCATTCGATTCATTGTGAGAATTTGGATTGCAGAGATTGTGCAAAGGAGGCAAGCTGTCTGGACACAGAAATTGGAACATGTATTTTCTAATTTGTGTATGACAGTGTGAGATGATTGTATTGTATTGAGAGCTCTTGGATTAGAGTTTTGTATGAGATTGTTTCATGATTCATGATATACATAATATATGATAGTGGGGTTTTAGCTTTATGCTTTCCCAGTAAAACTTTTGTGTTATGTGTTATTATTTCACTTTGTGCATTGTGGTTGTGATCGTGGTTTAATTGCTTTTGCAATAATAATAGTAGAAGTGATTATGTATTTAACAAGTGGTGGAAATTTTTATATCAGGAGAATCACAGGAATACATTAATTTGTATCGAAATTTCCACATGGTATCAGAGCCACAGAGGCCATGGAGTCACGGAAGTGAGGTGTGAACATAATTTCATTCTCGCAGGTCCCGCCTCTAGCCGAGTGCGAACTGTAGTACTGAAAACTTCCGATGTTTTCAAGAACAGTAGTTCTCACACCCTAGACAAAGGCAGGGTGTGAACTTCATTGGCATTCTCGCAGGAAAATACACTAGCAGGGTGTGAACTTCCCTCACCCTAACAGTGGAGAAGGGTGCGAACTTCTTGAGCATTCTCTCAGGCTACAGTGGAGCAGGGTGCGAACTTCCCAGGCAAGTTCGTAGGCTACACACAGGCAGGGTGCGAACTTCCCTCGGGTTTCTCTCAGGTGGGGTGCGAACCTCCCAGGGAAAGAGGAAAGTGTAGGAGTTGAGTTTTGGGTTGGATAACATTCGAATTTGCAATATTTTCTTGGTGCGACAACTGATTCAAGATCGAAATGTCTTTCAATGGCTTGAGGTTGGAGTATGCAATCGAGGGAATCTCCAACTACATTTCTTGGAAGGACAGGATGGAGGTAGTTCTCAAAGACAATGTCTTGAAAGGTTGCATTGATGCAGATGTTCCTAAGCCGAATGCGACAGATACTATAAATCTTGATGCATGGCAAAAGAAAGTGGCGAAGGTGAGGAGGATTCTGTTGGAGGGAGTACGAGACCACATTGTCTCAAGTCTCAATTGGAAAACCACACCATATGCAATGTGGAAGGTTTTGAAGGATCTGTTCCAAAATAGTAGTGACCATAGGAAATTGGCGCTCAAATATAAACTCAGGAAGATAAAGATGGAGAAAGGCGACACCATTCCAAAATATCTCACGAAGTTTGTCCAATGTCGGGATGAACTTGGAAGTGTGGGAATAATAGTCATTGTTGATGATTTGGTGAGCTTGGCACTCCTAGAGCTTCCTAAGAGTTGGCACAGTTATCAAGACTCTGTCAATGGCAAGAAAAAATTGTCGGATTGGGAATGACTATGGTCGGATCTAGTGCAAGAGGAGTTTAGGCGGAACACCAAAGATGGATCTTCATCAAAGCGTGATGATGAAGAGGATTGTGCTTTGACATCCAAGGCAAGGAAAGGGAAAGGGAATAAATTCCATCCAAAATCCGAGTCTAAAGTCAAGAAGTTGGATTTGTTCAAAGTGAAGTGTTTTCACTATCACAAACATGGGCATCTCGCTACTAACTGTCCACAGAAGAAGAAGAACAAGACGGTTGTTGGATCTGCAACTAGTGAGGCTATTGTCTCACAAATTGAGCTTGATTTCACTTTGATCTCATGCATGGCTTCAAGTGCATCAGGATCGGTGTGGTATTTGGATAGTGGAGCTTCATTGCACATGATAGGAGATAAAGAGTCTTTCATTTACTTGGAGGAGAAAGATCTCAGAATGCATATAGAGATGAGAGACAATGGATGATACAGTGCAACTGATATTGGTACCATTACCTTTTAGAGGGAGTCAGGTAAACCATTTCAATTGAAAAATGTTATGCATGTTCCAGGTCTGAAGAAAAACTTGGTCGCAGTCGCAATGTTGGAGGACAGAGGCTATGATGTTGTTTTTAGCAGTGGTAAAGCCTACCTGCGACATAAAGAAATAGGTCAAGTCAAGAAGATAGGGATTTGAGTTAAGAATCTCTACATGTTGGAGGTAGATGGATGCAATTCCATGATAGGCAAGGCAAAAAAAGAGGTGAGACGGGATGAGGGCGAATTATGGCACAGGATATTAGGCCATCTTCATCATGGAGCCTTAAAGATCATGCAGCAAATATATACTGGACTTCCAAGGGGAACACATGCTCAGTTAGATCAGTGCAAGGGGTTCACCCTAGGGAAGTATGTAAATTCCACCTTTCATGAAAAGGAGAACCGTGCTTCGGTGATCCTGGAGAGAATTCACACGGATGTGTGTGGACCATTCTCGGTTGCTTCAACAGAAAAACACAGGTATTATGTTATTTTTATTGGTGACTTTTCTCGTAAATGTTGGATATTCTTCATGCAGAAGAAGGATCAAACATTCTCAAAGTTCTGTGAGTTTAAAGCATTGGTGGAGAAAGAGTCAGGGAAGCAAGTGAAGGCTCTAAGGAGCGATAATGGTGGAGAATACATCTCTAACGAATTCAAAGACTTCTGCAGTAGAGAAGGAATTCGAAGAGAACTCATAGCGCCTCATAACCCACAGCAAAATGGGGTCATGGAGAGAAAGAACAAAACAACCGTGGGTGCAGCACGAGCGATGTTGCATGATCAGGGCCTAAAAATGCATTTGTGGGCAGAAGCATGCAATACTGTGATTTATGTGTAGAACCG
Organism: Picea engelmannii; assembly: GCA_009831015.1. NCBI lineage: Eukaryota > Viridiplantae > Streptophyta > Pinopsida > Pinales > Pinaceae > Picea > Picea engelmannii. The sequence goes on from ML780120.1 coordinate 751,819, forward strand.
TTGTCCTCATAGAGTACTTGGCATGAGTACACCTGAAGAATCTTTTACTGGTAAGAAACCTGATGTTTCTCATTTTAAAATTTTTGGCTCATATATTTTTGTGCATGTGAACAAGGATGCCAAGAAGAAGATGGAACTGACTGCTGAAGTTGGGATATTTGTGGGGTACACAGAAACACCCCATAATTATCGTGTGTATTTTTCAAACAATAAGATGATTGTTATGCAACAAGATATAAAATTTGATGAGGGGAAATCCATGCGGTTGTCGCTCGAGAGAGAGATAGACTTGCATGCAGAAGAGGAACTGTTGGTTCCCAAGGATGAGTCTTAAGATGTGGATCAGCCACATGAGGAGTTTCATGGAGTGGAGGAAACCACTCAAGCAGAGCCATCCATCAGAAATGGTAGAAAGCGCACCATGGAAGTTGATAGATTGAGACTAGATGTTGCACAAAATATAGGAGCCCCTATTTCACAGCGCAGACAGAGACAGTCTCTTGATCGATTTGCTGGATACATGGCTCTCATGAGAAAATGTATTGTGACTGAACCATCTTCCTTTCAAGAAGAAGTGTAGGACCCCACTTGGGTTGATGCTATGGTAGAGGAGTATGACTCCATTGTCAAAAACAGTGTATGGGAAATTGTCCCAAGACTGATTGATAAATCAGTGGTAGGTTCGAGATGGATCTACAAGGTAAAGCAAGTTGTTGATGGGAGTGTGGAGAAATACAAGGCCAGGTTTGTGGCCCGGGGCTTCTCACAGATTGAGGGGATAGATTATGGTGAGACCTTTGCACCTATAGCAAGGTACTCTTCCATAAGATCCATCCTTGGACTCTCAGCGCAGATGGGTTGGTGCATTCATCAGATGGATGTAAAAACTGTGTTCCTCAACAGGATCATTGAGGAAGAAGTGTACATTGAATAGACAGAAGGTTTTGAGACCTTTGACAGAGAGTCACATGTGTGCAGACTCAAGAGATCACTGTATGGGCTGAAGCAAGCACCCCGTGCTTGGTACACTCGGATAAACAGCTATTTCACTGGGTTAGGCTTCACCAAAAGTGAAGTAGATGCAAACCTATACCAAATTGTGGTGGAGGGAAATATTTTAATCATTTTGCTTTATCTTGATGATTTAATACTTACTGGTGATGAGCAGTTGATACACTCATGCAAGGAGGACCTTGCAAAAGAGTTTGAGATGAAGGATTTGGGCCTTCTTCATTATTTCCTTGGATTGAAAATATGGCAGCGATATGGTGAACTTTTTGTGTCTCAGGGAAAGTATACTAGGGAGATACTGGGTAAGTTTCACATGGAGGGTTGCAAACCCATGGATACTCCTCTTTCAAGAAACTGGAGGAAAGAGGATGCTACTTCTGGAGAAGTAGTGGATGCTATTGTTTATTGACAGTTAGTGGGTTCGCTAATGTATTTAGTGAACACGAGACCGGACATTTTCTATGCAGTTAACCAGCTAAGTCAAGCGATGGTTAAGCCTACCAAACTCTTTTGGAAGGTGGGTAAGCATGTCCTGAGATATCTAAAGGGCACATCTGAGTATGGATTATGGTATAGACAGACGGATGAGGTGAAGTTGCATGGATTCATGGATGAATATTGGGCAGGCAGCCCAATGGACAGAAAGAGAACATTAGGAGGGATCATTAGTATCGGATCTACAGTTGTTTCTTGGTACAGCAGGAAACAGAGATCTGTGGCACTTAGTTCATCGGAAGTGGACTACATGGCAGCGAGACAAGCTGCATGTGAGGCTATCTGGATGAGGAAGATCGTGGTTTGTTTTTTTGGTTCTCATTTAGATCCGACAGTGATTTATTGTGATAATAAGAGTTGCATTAAACTCTCGATTAATCCTGTGTTTCATGACAGATCTAAGCATATAGATATACGGTATCATCATCTCAGAGATTGTGTGCAATGGAAGATCATGTTGCTTCAATACATTCCTACAGAAGATTAGGATGTGGACATTCTGACGAAGGTGCTCACTAGGAGAAAATTTGAATATCATATAGATAGGATTGGGGTGAAGGATAATCCCTTTCTTGTTGAGAGGGAGTGTTGAAAAGTCAACAAGAAACATGTGTCTAATTTACTTTTCCCTTAATTAAATTAGACAATAAATATTAATCTATTATCTCATTCATAACTGAGTGATTTGGAATTGTAACAGAATTATAAGTGTAGTTAAGTGAGTTAAGCTCAGTTGCACTAGTGAGAGTTCAATGAATTAATTATTCATTAATTCACAGTCAGTTAACTCACATGCAACTGAAGATGCGTCATGGTTAACTACATGCATGCAAATCCATTGGAGATCTAGTTGAGATAACAGGTGAAAGGGACAGTTAGCTATCAGTTGTGATTTGTTCACACAGCAGTGGATATTCTTATGAGCATGTGAAAATGAGGCAATTGTATTCATTCGATTCATTGTGAGAATTTGGATTGCAGAGATTGTGTAGAGGCAGGTTGTCTGGACACAGGAATTGGTGCATGTATTTGCTAATTTGTGTATGACAGTGTGAGACGATTGTATTGTACTAAGAGCTCTTGGATTAGAGTTTTGTATGATATTGTTTCATGATTCATGATATACATAATATATGATAGTGAGGTTTTTAGCTTTACGGTTTCCCGGTAAAACTTTTGTGTTACGTGTTATTATTTCACTTTGTGCATTGTGGTTGTGATCGTGGTTTAATTGCTTCTACAATAATAATAGTAGAAGCGATTATATATTTAACAAGTGGTGGAAATTGTTAGATCAGGAGAATTGCAGGAATACATTAATTTGTATCAAAATTTCTACAGAATGTTGGGCCCACAATGACACCTCATTTGCACTGACCCTATTGGTGATCTAGAGAGAATGTTGTGACGTGTTTTGGAAGATTACTGAAGCTTGGGGCTACTGATCAGGCAGGTGAAATACCTCTTATGAGAGGAAAATTTCTCGATGATGGAGCGTATTCCAAGGGTAATTAGGGGTAGTTAGTTTCTCCAAGATGTCTTTGTCACAGTGAAAAATGTGAGAATGCGGGGAATCATTGGAGGTGACATGGGTGACTATCACAGTGTGATTTTCCTCAAGTGGTGAATACATAGAGGGGATATCGCAATTATGTTGCGATGGCTCACTTGACATAAACCAAATGTCGATATACTGTGGGTGATAGACTGTGGTAGGGGGTAATATTTCATGTGGGAAATGAACCAGAGAATTGGGAGGATTTGGGGGAATATCCTCAGATAGTCTACTTATGAACCATGGAGGGATGGGAAGTGACTCAGGTTCAGGGGAGGTGATGTTGGTAGTATCTAGAGTGGGAAAGACCCTTGGTGAGGTGGTTAGATGTGGTTGAATAGGTTTTGAATGATGACCTCGGTATGCCACAATCAAGGGACACCGGTACATGAAATGAGAAAGTGAGTCACAAAGAGAGCAAGGGCATCTCATATGTTCAGGGAATGAGGTAGATACATAATGAATTTCAATGAAATGGGTACCCAAAAGTGGTGGTGGAGAGGGCTCTTGTTGAAAGGTTTGGCGTATTTTTGTTAGCATCTGTCGAAATTGAGGTAGAGTTGGGCAATGATGAGTGTAGTGGCCATATTATGAACAGATGGCACAAGCGAATTTGTTTTGTAGCCATTCACTACCTATATTGGGGGACATTGTGGTAGTACTAGATGTGCTTGGTGAAGTGGTGAGCGATGTGTTTTATCGATGGATTTGAATCAGATTGCATAATTTAGGAAGAGAAGGACATCTATTAGTGGGGTGTCCCTCTCTTTGGTAGAGTGCGCAATGAGGTTGAACTCAGGGAGGAAGTGGAGTGGTGGACTCTTTTTTCTTTCGTCTGCCTCCATCTGTAGTAGTGGTGCTAGTGATTGGGGGTGAGGGTGGTGTGGTCAGAGTTAGTACTAGAATATGCATCAGGATTCCCTCTGATTGAGGAGGGAGGGATGGTTGAGGAACCATCGCGGGAAGGTGCAGATACCATATAGGGATGGCGAACACCATGTTGGGAAGGGTAAGTGTCGCAGCTACCTGAAATTCTTTTACTCCCGATGGGGGGTAGAAGAAGGGGATTTGAGTGATGGCTTGAGGAATTGTCACCCAAACTGGTATTTTCCCCTGGGGGAGGGGGAAATCGGGGATAAGTGGTGTAGTAGAGTTATTAGGTAATCCCTGAGGTATAATTTCTTCAACTAGTGGGAAGTCAAGGTGGGGAGAGGCCTCAATGGGAGGAATGGTATCTCTGGTATCAGTTGCATTAGAAGATATGACATACACTTGTGTTGAAGGGTGTATGAGAGGTGGTTCTCCATGGTATGCCCCCAACAAGGATGGGTCCTTGAAAATTTTGGGGCGCATATCAATGAGTGAATAAGCATTGGAACCAGTGAAAACAAGAGGTAGGATGTTATTGATGTTGGTGGAGTGGTTAGGCTTGTAATTTGAAATTTGGTCAATGGTGATGATTTTTCCATTGTGGGGGAACATCATCGTTTGAAACACAGAAGAGGCCACTGCCTTCATAGCATAAATGTAGCTACATCCAAACAAGATATTGTAATCAAGTGGGGTGTCGATAACCTCAATGTCGATGAGTATGGTTTTTCCCCCGAGGTTGACGGGGACATTTTGAAAGATCCCTTCAGGGGAGGGTGGTCGACCATCATAAGCTCTTAAAGTGATGGCGAATGTTACTAGCTTAGGGGAGCCAAGTTTCTTCCATACAGTTTTTTACATGATACATTTGGATGCACCTTCATCAATGATACACAGATGAACCGTGATGTTCTGAATCTTGACTAATATCTAGAAAGCTACCAAAGCAGGGAGACGAGGTTCTCCACTATCTAGATCAAATGTGATGAGTCCAGTATCAGCTGGGTCGACTTCCCCTTAGGTGAAAAGTAAGGATTTTCATTGATTTGGACAGGTTTGGAGGACCTCTAATATAGACATGACCGCAGGGGACTGTGCCAAGTCATCGACCAGACTGTAATTGTGTGCTACCCTAGCCTGAGGGTTGTTGACATTTCGTCGTAATGGAATGCGAGGGATATGAATGGGGGGTTCAGTGTTAGGGCATGGAATCATCAAGGGTTTTCCGGCTGTAGCTGGAGCTACTTTTGAAGTGGTGGGAATAAATTCAAGGGGTGCACTGTATTGACGACCGCACATTTGCATAAGAAATTTTTCTTCTTTAGTGAGGAGGATATTGCGATCTGCCAAATTTCCAAGGTGGATGGGCCCTGGGTTTTGATATTGTCCCATTTTTGGTGGGGAATGATGTACCCCCTGTTGGGTATTCATCACACCTTGGTGTGGAATATGGTTTTGCAACACAGCCAGGGGTGGTTGTTGCAAATATTGTTGTGGGGTCAATTGAGGGGCAGGCAGTGCTAGAGGATGTGGGCGTTCATGGATTCTTTCATCCATTTAAAGTCATCAATTTGGGGGAAATGGTGGGTATAATGTCCATTTTCACCGCAAAGAGTGAAATGGAAGTTCATTCAGAGGTTGTTGTTTTTCCTCCCTTGTTGTTTGTTGTTATTGTCCCCTTGGGGGTTCCGATTACCCTGATTCTGGTTACCCCCAACATGTTGGTTTTGTTGGGGGTTATTTCCTCCTGGTCTTGGGTTATTATTGTTTTGGTTTTTTCCTTTCTTCTTGGAATTTTTTGACTGATGGAATGGATTTTCCTTATTCAACTATTCAAAAGTATGAAATTGTTGAATGGGAGAGGGTTGAACAAAGTTAACGTCGGGGTGTGGTTTTCCATGTGGAGGAGAAATCAACTGTGGAGGACCAGGGAATGGAAAATATATATTGTTTTGTGGTAATGATCCATAGGGTGCATAGGAAGGTGAAGAGCTTTCATTAGTTCCCAGGTTATATGTTGAGGTAGAAGGGGAATCAAAACTTGGTTGAGAGGTCGGGCGCATCATGGGTGTCGGCAAGGGTCCACTCATGGGTGGAAGGGGGGTAACAGGATATGGTTGTTGGTAAGGGGGGGGAGGGTAATAAGACATCCCTCCATATATCAACGAATATTGGGGTGTCTCATACATATTTGGTGGTTGGATGCATGGGTTGTGGTGTGTCGTGGTACCAATCAATCCATCTATCGTGTGAGACATCCCAGATTTGTCCTAGCCAAATGGTACAGGTTTGGGTGCATCAGGTATTATGGTGTATAAGTAACTTGACTGAGCATAAATGAGGTTGAATTGTTGAGCCTTGCTGATGGCTTCCTCTTCGGATTGGGGGAAGGTGGATGCCACATCTTTGGCAAGTATAGAGATGAGATATTTTAGAAACCAATCAAGACGTTGTTCTTTGGTGGTTTCTGCTTTACATTAACTACGTTGTTGATTCTATTCATGAATGTGATCAGAAATATGCATAGATGAGGTTTGTTTACACTTGAAGAGAAGTTCTATACCAGTTTCATGATGAACTGGTAGTTGAAAAAAGTCCAAGAATTCTTTGGCCAAGGATTCAAAAGTCACGTGGGACCCTGATTTTCCATCCACATACCATTTGGTTGATGGACCAATGATTGTTCGTTGAAATAACCTTAAGCGGATGGATTCATCCATGATTTTGTTTGAAGAGCACCATAAGTGGAAGTTCATGACATGGTTGGCGGGATCTTCCCCCAATTTTCCTTCAAATTTTGGAATATCTGAAGGTAGTTTAGTAGTCATATTGGGCCATGTGGGGTCATTTGGATCATTCGTGAGTTTACTCAAATCAGGAATGTTGAGAGATGTCAAATATGGCATGGGGGGTGGCGATGGAGGATTAGTTCCAGCCATGGTGTGAGAAGATAGTGGACCTGACCCTTGAGGGGGATTTGGTGGGGTGGTACTTCTCCCTTGAGAAGAATTTTCCCCCCTGCCTCCTTGTGAAGGAGAACTAGTGGATGGATGGTGTTGGGAATTGGACCCAAGTAAAGTGGAACCAAGCAAATTTGATCCCAAAATAGTGGCACTCACAGGGGTGTGAGATGGTTGAGCCGATGAGTTGGCAAGACTAGGAACTCCTCCTAGAATAGGAGGGAGATTCTTCAAGCGTATGGAACGACGGGGATTTTGTGGGTCCCCTATGATGTCTGACTAGCAAAGTGAATGTGTGCAAATGGTGATGAGAGAAATAAATGAACAAGAGACTTGTATAATTTGGACCTTCACAATATATCTCACAATTGCATGTAATCAAATGAGCATCATACATAAATCAACTGTAAATAAGAATACATGTGGGTAGATGGATTTTTTCCATGTGGGAGAACAAAGAAAACAAATGCTCTTTTCCTAAAAGATGTATCATCCTTCCTCTCAAATAGCACTGGACCTTCCAAGAGAACCCAACAGTGGGGTCTAAAGCCACCGGAAGAGGAACTAGTGAAGGATGAAATAATCAGTTATAATGAGGGGTAGAGGGTGCATATCCTGAAAGAGTTGGCGATATTTCCCAATAGCCACACAAAATCCGATCAAGGTGCAATTGAAGCCCACAATTTCCACCTGGGTAGATGTCATAAATTTGGCCACTATGTACCTCGATCAAAGTGCAGCATTTAGATTCTCCTCATCCTGTAGGTATGCTTTTTAGGATACCTATCATGGGGTTTCTTCTGGCTATAGCATCCTTAAAATTCACCTCAAAAAAGTCTGGATACTACCTCAGTTTTTCACTGCCACAGGTCTACAATTTTAGGTTGAGTACTACCTTAGTTTTTGGGCTATGGCATCCTTAGGTTTCACCTTAGAAGGGGTATGGCCCTTCTTTATTAAGATCTTTTTGTTTAGGGTCTTCTATGGCAGCTTTTAGAGGAGGATTACCACAGAATTTACTAGGTCCATCCCCCTTTAATTTTTACCACATAGAGTTAAGGGAGGTATGGCCTCAACCTTTACCACTTAAGGAGAGGTCTAACCCTCTTATCTTTATGCCAGTGGAAAGGTCTCCTCCCATGGTTTCCTTCCTTTATTTGTTGTGGGGTCTGGCCTCTTTTTTATGCAATAGAAGCAAGGGTTTAGCAGTCTTTGGGTGACCATGGTCTCCCTTCAACCTTGAGCAAGTGGTATTCTTCAAGACCCGCTCTGATACCATGTTGAATTTTCAATGAGCTATGGCTCATGTAGTTTCTTTAAATTTTATGTTTAACTTTTACTTGAACAATAACTACTACAAAAAACCAAGATCACAAGAAGAATAACCATGCACAAAAACACAAGAAGTATCCTAGGAAACCCTTCTCAACAAGGGAAGAAAACCCAGCCAATCCTTTGCTATACTCTTCAAGATAAAGACCTCCCACACCATCACCAAACCTAGCACACAAGAGGGTGTTGTAATTCTCATAATTTCAGACCACAACTTATAAAATCATGACATGACACAACGATAAGTGTGTTTCCTCAATGGGGATTCACCTTTATTTATATAAGACTTATCACATCACATGGTGTGTCTATTGGCACAATAGGGTCAACCTCAATAACTCAAAATATAATTAATAATTACTATATTAATTATATTTTACATTAATTATGTTTTACATTATGTGTTGGATTACTAAGAGGGGGGGTGAATCAGTAATAACGTAATTATAATCCTTTTTCTTCAAATATTATATCAATGTAGAATTATTATCCAAAAATGAGCAGTAATAAATAAACAATCACACACATGAACAATACACCAGTGTTTTACGTGGAAACCCAAATCGGGAGAAAACCACGGAATGCTTTTTCTTATATGTCTTGAAGAATTACATTCATTGGAAGCACCAA
>ML780120.1:774107-786244 GCA_009831015.1 Picea engelmannii
CATTCTCATCAAGGACAATACATATTATATTACATCAATCATCAATCAATCAATCCTTTGACATCAATCAATCACTTGACATCAATCAATGACATCAATCAATCAAACCATTGGCATCAATGACAACATGATCCAACAATATGGTGGGGCCGACCTATACCCTTTACATCACAAACAGGGTTATAGGTAAGTCTAACTCTTGGACAATATAGCAAGGGATCTCATACACCCACTAGTGCTCAGCCACTAGGGGCACATCCATCTATGCTCAGCCAAAGGGATGTCCACATCTCTATCTCATTGTGTCTCATGGGAGAACCACACTCACTAGTGCTCAGCCACTAGGATCACGTTCACCTGTGCTCATCCACAGGCACATCCAACTCATCAGATATCTTTCTCATTGCATTACATAGGAGAATCATCTGGAGTATCACATCATCTCAACTCTCTCCATAGAGGAGGCCAATACGTCATTTCATCATCATGTTCACATGTTCTCATCCACAGGCACATCCAACTTGGAAAATCTCTTTCTCACTGCGTTACATGGGAGAATCATCTGTATTATCACATCATATCAACTCTTTGTACAAAGGAGAACAATAAACCCATCACATGGGCTCCTTCACCCCACACAAGGCACACAACGTTCCATCTCTGTCTCATAGAGGAACCACACACCCAACTCATGGGCTTCCTCACCTCACACAGGGGCACACAATGTTCCTTCAACATCTCATAGAGGAACCACACCCCCAACTCATGGTCTTTCTCTCAGTATGAATCACTTAGTCTATGTCCTGGAGGATGTCTCATGCAGCTGTAATCATCAATATATTTTACTCATCAAGTAATTATGACTCTATTTTTTTTAAGAAGCGAGCAACATCAGTTCATTTGATGGTGGTGGACAACAACCCCATGACAATAGTGGTTCACAAACCCATCATGGTATGTGTGTTTTTAAAATAAAATGTATTTTCCCTCAGATGGTGTACTTATAACTTTTCTTGTTGCAATGGTAGAGCATGTAGATGAGGGTTCTTGGAGAGGAGAGGAACTGACAATAATCCAACTAATGGTTTCCACTACTCCTCCAAGTATAAAACATAGTAATGATATGTGTACTAATGAAACACTGCTATAAATAATAACTAACCATGTCCTTTAATGCTTTTTGCTATTGTAGTGGATGCCCATGTAGTGCATCAGCATCCACATCCTGCTACTAGAGTGCAGAATGCTTGAGATGACCCATCGCCTTCTAGCAGCATAACACAACCCAATAATTGAAGGTCAATATCAAGACGAATTTGATGATGATACACTCGTTAGTTTAATCAAAAAGAAGAAACAAAAAACTAAGTGATTGTACATATTTTCAGGACAAATTTTATTAATATAAATTATTGACTATACAATTTTTTGTTTTGCTAGTTGTGCATGGACCTTATATGTTTTGTATGCATGTACCTTTTTTCTTTCATTTACCTTTAATTCTTTTTTTTCTACTTGTTATGCATGATTGGGTATGGGGAATTGAGAGTGATGTGAGGGGGAGGAGGGGAGAAATGAGTTTCCACCTTCACGTGTTTTTTCATGTTTAGTAAAGAATAAATTATTCTCGAAACCAAGAGGATCTCATTCATGAGGTATTCCCCTTTAGTATTTCTAGAGCGTCATACATGTTTAATTATTATTCAGTCATATAAAATTTAATTATCTTTTTCAAATGCAACTTCATATATGTTTAGTTATTATTCATTCATTTAACCTATTATTGTCTTTGAAAAATGTAGGTTTGAAGGGTTGTCACCTCCATGATCCAACACGCATTTCTGACAAGGTACAAATCATTTACTTATCTTGCGTCATTGGATAGTTACATTAGTTTTTTACATTGTGTAGTATTTATTTCATGCATTAATTAGTTGCATTCAACTCAATGATGAGGCCTTTTCCAAATTTGTACATAAACAAGTTTTTTTTAATTAATTTATGTACAAAAAAGATAGACATCAAATTGTCTTTGTATGAGCTAGGATGAAGATTACATGTAATATGAGTGATAAGTAAGATATATTGAAATATGTACAACTTATGTGTTTACAAGTAGTAGAACCACTATTAAGATCATAGCACCCCTTTGATGGTTGTGTCTCAACACATACAACTATCATGAAGCTTATGATGCAGGAGCATCCACACCTCATCAAGCGAGCCAGCGCGTGGAGCAAAGAAAAGATAGCTAGAGAGCGCCGACCTTTTTAAACTTTGAAATATTTTGATATTGGTTGCGCCAAACATTAATGTATTGATGTGATGAAGTGAACTTGTACATTGTAACGGACCTTAAGCAGATAAGCTCTCGTCCTTAGGTAGTTGAGGCATTTATTTAGATTTAATGCAAGTAGATAATTTAATTAAGTCTAGATTAGACAGTTTTGGCTTCGAGAGGGAAAATGGAATATAGGCACCCTCCTTTGTATTATTGTATTCAGCGGAGATTAGAATTGGAAGCAGCATTAGCATTCAGGAGCGAGAAGAGCCAGCAGAGAACTGGTGAAGGATCCCCATGTATAGAGATTGAATTAATAGGAAAGCTTTGATTCAATTTCATGGCTGTGATTGTTCTCTATGTATTGTTGATATTATGTTGTTGCATACTCGCTTCTTTTTACGCCTTCGTTGTATATGTTGTGTATGTGATTTCATGGCAGATTAGGAATCTAGGAGAGGGGCGAGAATGAGTTTCAATTGTTTCTCTATTTCGAGCCAGGAGATTCCTGCATAGAGTGCAGTTGAATTCCTCTGCATAGAGTGTGTGAGGGCTCTACTGTTAGACTCTCATTCTCCTCTACCAGAATTGTGTTGGCTTATTCGAACCGTGCAGGTGAAGAGCAGGTTGAATTGAAGTCTCAGAGGCAAGCCTGGGAAAGGGAGAACATGAAAGCCTTGATTCAATTCCATGGATGTGTTTATCCTCTGTGTGCTGTTGGCATTATGCCTTTGCATATTTGCTTCTTGTTATGCATTTCTTTCATATGTTGTGTATGTGATATTATGGAAGAATTGAAATCTGAATGTCTAAGTGAATGAGTTTTAATTGTTTCTCTAAGTGAACCAGAGAATTCCTGCAAGGGTGCAGTTGAATTTGTCTGCAAGAAAATGCGTGACTGCGGGGTTGCTTGGAGGAAGCTCTTGTCCTCATCTTAGGGGTGCAACAAGGATAAAGGGGACGTTCGAAGGTTGGTGAAAGAAGAAGCGTCGGAGAATCACGAGGAGCACGACTCAAGGTCGTGGATTGAGCGTTTCAGGAGCTCGTTAAGTAAAGCTCTTGATTCACAAAGAGGGAATCGCGGGATCGTGAGAAGCGAAGTCTCGGTGTTTTTGCACATGGAATGATTCATAGTCAAGTTGAAGGTGGTGAGAAATCTCGGGACATTGGGTCTCGGGAGTTGAAGGGACGAGCATTTGATCTCGCAAGTCGCGAGGTTGCAGGGAAGCGAGGTCGCGAGATCGGCATCTCGGATCTCGGGAGTTTGAAATCTGAGGCCTTAGTACTCCGATCAGAGAAAAGCGATAAAGTGAAGGTCCCGATAAGCGAGAGGAAGTCAGCTTTGACTTACCTTGGGTCTCGGAGATCCAAAAGGACATCACCCGACCATCGGATTTGCAAGAGGCGAGATTTCGACATCTCCTATTAAATCACCATGGGAGTAGTGTGGAAAGAGTTGTGGGTTGCGAACTTCCGATAAGGGAGTAGAAGAGTCTTATAACTCTTCGGGCCGAGAGGAATAGGGTCCTGGTGAGGCGATCGTGCCTCGTGGGAGGCGGGTTGCGTCAGAGTGGTATCAGAGCGGGAGTATCTTTTCTTTCTGAAGCAGAGAGAAGCGGAGTTCACCATGCCGCCCAGAAGAGAGAGGCAGTCACCTGATCGTGAATACAGGGATGCCCGAAGGAGGGGTAGACCGGCAGGGAATCCAGAGATGGAACGTCAAATACGAGATCTCAGGATGAGACTCGAAGAGATGGAGACCACCCAAAGGCGCAGAGCTGGCGCAGGAGAGTTTAGCGATTCCGAGGTGGAAGAAGAGGCTGGACACGAGGCAGAAGAGGTCACAGCAGAAGACGCGTCAACCGAGCAGTTGATCAGAGCCATTTCGAGAATGAGCTCGAAGATGAAGATGGACATTCCCGTCTATGAGGGAAGTCTAAATGAAGAAGAGTTGTTGGATTGGATCTGAGCACTCGATACCTACTTCGATTATGAGGATATCGAAGAGGACAAGAAGGTGAGGCATGTTGTCACTAAGTTGAAAGGACATGCAGCCTTATGGTGGGATGAGTTGCAGGCTGATAGGCGCTGCAAAGGGAAACAAAAGATAAAGAGCTGGGATCGGATGATCACCAAGATGAAGGCGAAGTTCATCTCGAGGGATTATCAGATCACTCTGTTCAGGCGCATGCAGAACCTGAGACAGAAGATGATGACGGTGAAGGAATACACCGAAGAGTTCTACAGGCTCAACATTCGAGCTGGTCATCAGGAGAGCGATGATGAAAAGGTGGCGAGATACCTGAATGGTCTCAGGTATGACATTCAGGATGAATTGAGCATGCTGACCATCTGAACAGTTGAGGATGTGTATCAGATGGCTCTGAAAGCCGAAGAGAAGTTGAGCTACAAGCAGGGACAGTGAGGGCGAGGCAGAAGTCATCCCAGAGGCAAGGTGGTTGCCCAAGAAATAATTCAAAAGCCCAAGGAGGAGTGGCAGAGGCCTCAGGGTAAAGCTGAGAGAGGTGGAACCTCACAGCAGAGGCAGAAATTTGTTGAGTCGAGGAGGCAGCAAACTGATCAGCAAGGAGATTATGCTAACGCCAATGTAATTCCTCGTACTCGAGGTAGAGGAAGAGGCAGAGGAGGAGTTATCACATGTTTTACATGTGGAAAATATGGACATAAGGCCATGGATTTTCCAGATAGGAAGGTGGATGGAGGAAAATCTCACATCACAGAGGTGCAGAGGTGTGATGCTGAGAGCGAAGATGCGGACAGCGGAAGATCGCTTGGGACGCACAAAATCCTGTTGACACCTGAGAAAGAGGTGGACCGCTCAGTGCAAAGGAGTAGACTATTCAGGACGGCTTGTACAACCAAGGGCAGAAAGTGCAAGGTGATCGTGGACAGCGGGAGCACTGACAATCTCGTTTCATCCGAGATGGTGGAGAAACTGGAGCTGGAGACAACTAAGCACCCGAGTCCATATAAAGTCTCGTGGTTACAGAAAGGACACCGGGTAAGTGTCACTAAACAATGCTTAGTTAAATTTAAGATTGGGAATTATCATGATGAGATTTTGTGCGATGTTATTCCCATGGACGTATGTCACATATTGCTGGGTAGGCCATGGCAGTATGATAGGAATGTTGTTCATGACGGGAGGATGAGCACATACACCTTGGAGAAGGATGGGAGGACACACAGATTGCTCCCAATAAAAGATAAATAAGTGAATCCAGAGGTGAGCAGCATGATACTTCTCATGAGTGGGAAAGAGCTTCTCACGGAGATGGAGAAAAACGAAGATCCACAATTCTTTTTTGTCGGGAAGCCAAGAATCGTTCTGACAAGCACAAGAGTGGATGACTTGCCAGATGAGATTCAAGAACTGTTGGGAGAATTCGCTGATATCATCGTGGACGAACTACCTCGTTCGTTGCCACCGATGAGGAGTGTGAGTCACCATATTGACCTCATACCTAGAGCAAGTTTACCGAATAAGGCAGCATACATGTTGACACCTCAGGAGAACGAGGAGGTCAAAAGGTAGGTACAGGATCTGCAGGATAAAGGACTGGTCAGAGAGAGTCTGAGTCTGTGTGTTGTTCCGACAGTACTGAGTCCAAAGAAGGATGGAGGCTGGAGAATGTGTACAGACTCTGGGGCGATAAACAAAATCACCATCAGGTACAGGTTTCCACTGCCGAGAATGGATGACTTGATGGATTTCCTGAGCGGGGCAAATTATTTTTCAAAGATCGATCTCAAGAGCGGATACCATCAGATCCGAATGAGAGAAGGAGACGAATGGAAAACAGCATTCAAAACAAACGAAGGTTTGTACAAATGGTTGGTCATGCCGTTTGGCTTGACAAACGCATCGAGCACATTCATGAGGCTGATGAATGAAGTCCTGCGGGAATTCATTGGCAAATTTGTGGTCGTGTACCTGGACGACATACTGATATTCAGCAAGACAAAGGCTGAACACTTGAGACATTTGGCCACTATGATGAGGAGGTTACAGCAGGAGAAGCTGTTGATTAATTTGAAGTAGTGTTCCTTCATGCAGACAGAACTCATTTATTTGGGTTTTGTGATTTCAGCGAATAAGTTGAAGATGGATCCTGAGAAGGTGGAGGTAATCAGGAATTGGCCATCGCCGAAAAATGTCTTCGAGGTAAGAAGCTTTCATGGTTTAGCTAGTTTCTACAGGAAGTTCATTCGGAATTTCAGTGGAATTAGCGCCGCGATGATGGACACAGTGAAAAAGTGGCATAAAGTTTTTCATTGGACAGCAGAGGCTGAGAGGAGCTTCAATCTGTTGAAGCGAAAGATAACTGAGCAGCCAATTCTGGTGCTGCCAAATTTTCAGAAAACCTTCCAAGTGAAGTGTGATGCCAGTGGGTATGTTGTTGGAGGGGTCCTAAGTCAGGATGACAGACCTGTTGCATACTATAGTGAGAAGCTAGATGATGCCAAGCTGAAGTACTCCACGTACGACAAAGAGTTCTATGCCATCATACAGGCATTGAAAAAGTGGAGGCATTACTTGATACCCAAGGAATTCATTTTGTATAGTGATAATCACGCATTGCAATTCGTGAGTCAACAGGAGAAGTTGAACCAGAAGCATGCGAAATGGGTAGAGTATATGCATAATTTCACATTCGTGATCAAGCAAATTTCGGGGACTGCTAACAAAGTGGCAGACGCCTTGAGCCAAAAATACTTACTGCTGCAGGAATTCAGGGTCAAGACCTTGGGTTTTGAAAACCTGAAAGATATGTATGCAGGTGATGCATATTTTGGAGAAGCATACGAAGCAGCCGAGAACCCAGTTCTCAGGGATAGGAGTCTGTGGATTGACTACCTGATCCAGGAGGGGTTGTTGTTTAAAGGCAATCAACTGTGCATTCCAGATTGCTCCATGAGGGAGAATTTAGTGAGAGAAAAGCACAGCAGAGGCTTAGCAGGTCATTTTGGGCTTGACAAAACATTCGCCAAGCTGAGCGAATCGTATGTTTGGCCAGGGATGCGCGCTGATGTTAAGTGATTTGTTGATAGATGCAGGATATGTCAACACGCGAAGGGATGAAAGCAGAACACAGGGTTCTATCAGTCGTTGCCCATACCTGAAAGGCAATGGGAGGCCATTAGCATGGACTTTGTCTTGGGGTTGTCGAGAACGTAGAGAGGAGTGGATTCCATCTTTGTGGTGGTGGACAGGTTCTCGAAAATGGCACATTTTATTCCGTGTCATAAGACCAGCGATGCTACTCACATCGCGAATTTATTTTTTAGATAGATTGTGAGATTGCATGGGTTGCCGAGAAGTATAGTCTCGGATCGGGATACGAAGTTCATAGGTCATTTTTGGAGGACGCTATGGAAGAAGTTGGGGACTGACTTGGCATTCAGTTCAACATACCATCCATAGATAGATGGGCAGACCGAGGTGGTAAACAGGAGTCTGGGAGATCTATTGAGAAGCCTGGTGACAGAGCATCACACCAGTTGGGATCAGATCCTACCACAGGCAGAATTTGCGTACAACGATTCGGTGAATCGGAGTACAGGTAAGAGCCCATTTCAAATTTTGAATGGGACACAGCCAAGGGGATTTTTTGAGCTTAGGGAGTCAGGACAGGCTGAAACTAGCAGCACGAGAGCAGAAGAGTTCGTCGAGGCGATGCAATAACTTCACGCAGAAGTGAAGCAGCGACTGCAGAAGTCGAACCAAGAATACAAGCGCAGAGCTGATCAGAGGAAGAGACAACTTCAGTTTGAAGTTGGAGACATGGTTCTGGCGCACCTGAGGAAGGAAAGGTTCCCAAGGGGGGACATACAACAAGATCAAGATGAAGAAAATTGGGTTGTGCAGAGTCCTGAAGAAATTCGGGGAGAATGCATACGATCTTGAGTTGCCAGAGGGCATCGGGATATCTTCGATCTTCAATATTTCGGATTTATACCCATACAGGACTGATGAAGTAGATGATGGAACTGGGGAACTAGTGATACAGTGGCAGAAACAATTTCCAGTTGCACAGAAGCCGCATATGGAGTGCATACTGGATAAGCGAGCAGGAAAGAAGACCAGGCGAAAGCAGTTTTTTGAATACCTGGTGAAATGGAAGGATCACCCAGTGGAGGATGCCATCTGGGAAATGAAGGTAGTTATACAGAAGCATGGGCAGACTGTGCAGGAGCTCATGGACAGGAGCCCATGAAAATTTTCGAGCCGAGGAGTATGATGCAAGAGCATCCACACCTCATCAAGCGAGCCAGCGCGTGGAGAAAAGAAAAGACAGCTAGAGAGCGCCGGCCTTTTTAAACTTTGAAATATTTTGATATTGGCTGCGCCAAACATTACTGTATTGATGTGATGAAGCGCACTTGTACATTTTAATGGACCTTGAGCAGATAAGCTCTCGTCCTTAGGTAGCTGAGGCATTTATTTAGATTTAATGCAAGTAGATAATTTAATTAAGTCTAGATTAGACAGTTTTGGCTTCGAGAGGGAAAACGGAATATAGGCACCCTCCTTTGTATTATTGTATTCAGCGGAGATTAGCATTGGAAGCAGCATTAGCATTCAGGAGCGAGAAGAGCCAGCAGAGAATTGGTGAAGGATCCCCATGTATAGAGATTGAATTAATAGGAAAGCTTTGATTCAATTCCATGGCTGTGATTGTTCTCTGTGTATTGTTGATATTATGTTGTTGCATACTCGCTTCTTTTTACGCCTTCGTTGTATATGCTGTGTATGTGATTTCATGGCAGATTAGGAATCTAGGAGAGGGGCGAGAATGAGTTTCAATTGTTTCTCTGTTTCGAGCTAGGAGATTCCTGCATAGAGTGCAGTTGAATTCCTCCGTATAGAGTGCGTGAGGGCTCTACCGTTAGACTCTCATTCTCCTCTACCGGAATTGTGTTGGGTTATTTGAACCGTGCAAGTGAAGAGCAGGTTGAATTGAAGTCTCAGAGGCAAGCCTGGGAAAGGGAGAACAGGAAAGCCTTGATTCAATTCCATGGATGTGTTTATCCTCTGTGTGTTGTTGGCATTATGCCTTTGCATATTTTCTTCTTGTTATGCATTTCTTTCATATGTTGTGTATGTGATATTATGGAAGAATTGAAATGTGAATGTCTAAGTGAATGAGTTTTAATTGTTTCTCTAAGTGAACCAAAGAATTCCTGCAAGGGTGCAGTTGAATTTGTCCGCAAGAAAATGCGTGACTGCGGGGTTGCTTGGAGGAAGCTCTTGTCCTCATCTTAGGGGTGCAACAAGGATAAAGGGGACGTGAAGTCCGCAAAGTGAACAGAAGAAAGTTCGAAGGTTGGTGAAAGCTGAAGCGTCGAAGAATCACGAGGAGCGCGACTCAAGGTCGTGGATTGAGCGTTTCGGGAGCTCATTAAGTAAAGCTCTTGATTCACGAAGAGGGAATCGTGGGATTGCGAGAAGAGAAGTCTAGGTGTTTTCGCGCATGGAATGATTCATAGTCAAGTTTAAGGTGGTGAGAAATCTCGGGACATCGGGTCTCGGGAGTTGAAGGGATGAGCATTTGGTCTCGCAAGTCACGAGGTCGCAGGGAAGCGAGGTCGCAAGATCGGCATCTCGGATCTCGAGAGTTTGAAATACGAGGCCTTAGTACTCCGATCGGTGAAAAGCGATAAAGTGAAGGTCCCGATAAGCGAAAGGAAGTCAGCGTTGACTTACCTCAGGTCTCGGAGATCCGAAAGGACATCAATCGACCATCGGATTTGCGAGAGGCGAGATTTCGACATCTCCTATTAAATCACCACGGGAGTAGTGTGGAAAGAGTTGTGTGTTGCGAACTTTCGATAAGGGAGTAGAAGAGTCTTAGAACTCTTCGGGCTGAGAGGAAAAGGGTCCTGGTGAGGCGATCGTGCCTCGTGGGAGGCAGGTTGCGTCAGCTTAGCACACCTTTGATGGTTGTGTCTCGCATACAATTATATATGAGTCAAAGGTCCTTTATAATCTAAAACTGGGACATTTTATAACAATAGAATAAATGTGAATTATGTATTGGGCCAAATGGTGTCAATTGTCTGACTTTGGCATTAGAAAGATAGTGTAAAATTATTCATTGTTCATTAATTTTCCCCTTTTGCTAACCACTTTTATTCATTGTCTAGTAATAATTCTCCCCTTTTTCTAACTACATGGTATAGGTCTAAGCCACTTACAGAGGAGGGAAAAGAAAGGATGAAAATTTTAAGGTGGGATATAGAACATGATGATGATGACAAAGAACCTTCATTTTTTCTAGTCTTTCTTTGGTTGTTTTTTACGTGTTTGGGAGCTTATAAAAATTTTCATGTATGTTATAAGATATTTTAAATATGTACCAAACACGTCAAAAGCAACCAAGGAAAGACTACAAAAACATGGGCAGCACAAACTTCACCAATTTGGTTACTTGAGATGAAAAGCTTGAATTGTAAGTACCAAATAATTTATTCATATTATACATATCATCATGCAATTTGTTTTAATCTAAATTATTGATGGTACAATTTTTTGTTTTACTAGTTTTGTGTGGACCTTATGTTCTATGTAAGCATGTATCTTCTTTCTTTCATGTACCTTTAATTCGTGTTCTTATACTTGTTATGCATGATTGGGTATGAGAAATTGAGAGTACTGTGAGAGGGCGGGGGGGACCAAATGAGCTTCCACCTTAACGTGGTTGGTGTTGAGTCTCCATTTTGACACTTCTATTATCCTATATTATCCTCTATATGAGTTTATTTTACCTATGATATGTGTAATGATTGACCATTTCCTCCACAAACCTACTTTGTGACCTTGTCCATGTGCATAGAGAGGTAAACTATGTTAAAACATGATTTGTTTGATTTTTTGATTAAATTGGAATTAAATGGTTGATTATTTATGCTCCTAATTACTTTGACTCTTAATTAATCAGCTCCATCTTATACTACCACTAGTCCAGTACTGCAACAATCGCTCGATCCAGTACTCCACTGGATCCGGTACTCCATTGATCTGGTACTCCATTGGATCTGGTACCCTGCCTGATCTGGTACCGATACTCCTCTTGATCTGGTACTCTACAGTGATCTGGTACCACTAGCTCAGTGCCTATTCCAGTACCATCTCAGCGCCTCTTCTGGTACCAGCTCATTGCCTCTTCTGATACCAGCCCCTCGCCTATTCCGGTACTACCATTGCGTTGGTCTGGTACCCAGAGTTATGACTGTGCTAGTTCAATATTAAACCCTTGTCTATAGGATTCACGTGTTGAATGAGTATGTTGGTGGTGATTCCAAGAAGTTAGTTGGATGGAAGTATCCTTAGGTAGTTTGGATATCACGATAGACTTCATCACTCATGCACTTCATGTCATGAGGATAAAGTCCATCCCTTGAGATACGATATGAATCACCAATTGTAACATTTTGAAAACATTTGATAATTATCCTCAGACCTTGGTTATAATGACTCACCTTCTTTAAAAGGGATGTTGTGTAGATGATAGAAAGTAATAAGTAAGTAGAGAATGATGTACGTTGTTATGTTGAGAAATGAAATGTTGAACTTCTGATTCACTTAATCAATTGAAGGAATGAAAATGCTATTTTGTGCAATCCATGAGTATGAGTAAAGTGTTTTAGCCTGTAATTTCTTTAGAGGTACCTTTTGTTGATACTAAGAGGGGGGTGAATCAGTATCAAGTAAAATTTAAAAACCTTTTTCAACTTATACTTAAACCATTCAATTATATCCAATGAGAAATGAACAATATTATAAGAGTTACACCAATACACCACAATACACCATGCACAATATATGAGAAAT
>ML780120.1:789730-800965 GCA_009831015.1 Picea engelmannii
AAATCATCACCATCAACCAATCATCACATAGAACCTGATAATGCTTTCTGAGACTTCTTCAATTTCTGGAATTATTCAATTCTTGGAGTACTTTGATCCTGTAGATAATGTTACTCAATGTATTCTCTGAAACTCCTCTAATTTTCACTTCTTGAATCCTCCCCAAAAAGAGGTTATAGAAAGAATGGTAGACTTTATTCAATTATGGTATGTTCTGAAGACCCAACTTATACAGCATGCCCTGCGCTCAATATTTAGCATCTGATTCTAAAACTCGCACACAAGAAACTAAAGTCCGTACTATTTCCAATGGAAGTGGTCCCACTTCATTTGGAGTCTGTATGAAAACGTTATGACTATTTTACCCAGAACACCTGTTTATTGACTAGTTTCAGGACTGGTCACAAACCCTATATTCCACGGAGTGTATCTCCATAATTATAGCGAATCAAGAGCTGAAATTTTTACCAGAGGTACCTTGATATGTCTTCTCAATACCATAGATATTTCACCATCTGAATCGTTCTAGAAAAAAAGTTATATCAAAAATGGTAAGATGACCTAAAAATAACGTACCTTAGAACACATCACCAAAAGACTTCATCCTCCCTTGAAATCTAGCCCTCTTTTATTTCTTCTTCCCTTTGAAATTCAAATTGTATCAAATGAATGTATAATGATATTTATTTATACCATTTATTTCACTTCCTTTTAACATTAGGGCCGACCTGACACTTTCTTATTTTGTAATTATTTTCTTTAATTATTTTCAGGGCCTACATGTACTTCCTTTTTTCAATTCACTTTGTCATCTTCAAAAAATCATTTCTCCTCAACCATGAGGATCCATGTGATGTGCCACATACCACCGGAAACAACATGATGTATACTATCCATTCATGGGTGTTGTATATGTATGTGCATTTTCCTTCATGTCCAAATACCTTTATCAATCTTGTGATCCAAAACCCATGACTAGGGTTGACATCAATGACAACAATCAATCTTCCAACACCTTTTTGGTTTGGCAAGGGCCCACCGCCCCAACCAAGGTAAACCTCCTTGTACATGTCTTTTTTGTTGAAAATTCAACAAGAAACATAAGTCTAATTTACTTTTCCCTTAAATAAATTGGACAATAAATATTAATCTATTATCTCATAATTACTTGAAATAATTAACTGAAAAGGAAAATCAGTTAACTATCGGAAATTCGAGTTCAAAGGTTGGATGGTAAGACATGGAGGTGACTTGAAGTTGTAACAGAGTTATAAGTGTATTTAAGTGAGTTAAGCTCAGTTGTACTAGTTGTAACTAAACTTTCACTAGTGAGAGTTCAGTGAATTAATTATTAATTAATTCAAATCAGTGAACTCACATGCAACTGAAGATTCACCATGGTTAACTACATGCATGTCAGATCCAGTGGAGACCTATTTGAGATAACATGTGAAAGGGAAAGTTTGGCTATCAGTTGTTATTTGAGTGAAGTGCACTCATGAAATCACACATGCAGTGGATATGCTCATGAGCATGTGCAAACTAGGTAATTCGAATTCTAATTGCAGGGATTGTGCAGAGGAGGCAGGTTGTCTGAGACAGAATTGGCACATGTATTTGTTGAGTTTTGTATGATAGTGTGAGATGATTGTATTGTACTGAGAGCTCTTGGATTAGATTTTTGTATGAGATTGTTTCATGATCCATGATATACATAATATATTATAGTGGGGTTTTTAGCTTTACGCTTTCCCGGGAAAACTTATGTGTTATGTGTTCTTGATATTTCACTTTGTGATCGTGGTTTAATTTCCGAAAGATTATTAGTAGAAGTGATTATGTATTTAACAGTGGCATATAATTGTTAGATCAGGAGAATCACAGGAAATACTTAATTTGTATTGAAATTTCTACATGGTATCAGAGCCACGGAGCCACGGAAGTGAGGTGAGAAAATTGTTGTATTTTTGCAGCTCCCATCTCTGGTAGGGTGAGAAACTTAGTACTGAAAACTATGCACATTTATGAGAGAAGAAATTCTCACACCCTACTCAAAGGAGAGGTGCGAACCTCCCTTATTATTTTTGCAGGTTGCTCAAAGGAGAGGTGTGAACCTCCCTCACCCCACTGTGCATTACAGTGCGTACTCCCTCCAAGAGTTCGCAGGATAGACACAGGTGAGGTGCGAACTTCCCTCAGGATTGTAACTAGTCAAGTGCGAACCTCCCAAGGAAAGAGGGATTGCAGCAGTTGAGTTTGTGGTTGGATAAAATTTGAATTTGCAGAAGGACTTTCTTGGTGCTACAGTTGATTCAAGATCGAAATGTCTTTCATTGGCTTGAGGTTAGAGTATGCACTTGAAGGCATCTCTAACTACATTGCATAGAAGGACAAGATGGAGGCAGTACTCGAAGACAATGGCTTGAAGGAATTCATTGACAAAGATGTTCCTAAGCCAGTTGCTACAGACACTGCAAATCTTGATGCATGGAAAAAGAAAGTGGCAAAGGCGAGGAGGATCTTGTTGGAGGGAGTACGAGACCACATTGTCTCTAATATCCATGAGAAAGACACACCACATGCAATGTGGAAGGTTTTGATGGATCTGTTCCAAAATAGCAACGACCATAGGAAATTGGTGCTCAAATATAAACTCAGGAAGATCAAGATGGAGAAGGGAAAATCCATTCCAAAATATCTCACAAAGTTTGTCCAATGTCAAGATGAGCTTGCAAGTGTGGGAATAACAGTCGCTACTGATGATTTGGTGAGATTGGCTCTCCTAGGACTTCCCAAGAGTTGGCACAGTTATCAAGACTATGTCAATGGAAGGGAAAAATTGTCAGATTGGGAACGACTATGGTCAGATCTAGTGCAGGAGGAGTTCAGGTGGAACACCAGAGATGGATATTCATCAAAGCATGATGATGAAGAGGATTGTGCTTTAACTTCCAAGGCAAGGAAAGGGAAAGAGAAGAAATTCCATTCAAAATCTGAGTCTAAAGTCAAGAAGCTAGATTTGTCCAAAGTGAAGTGTTTTCACTGTCATGAACATGGGCATCTCACTACTAACTATCCGCAGAAGAGGAAGAACAAGACGATTGTTAGAGCTACAAATGGTGAGGCTCTTGTATCACAATTTGAACTTGACTTCTCTTTGATCGCATGCATGGCTTCAAGTGCATTGGGATCGGTGTGGTATTTGGATAGTGGAGCTTCATACCACATGACAGGAGATAAAGAGTCTTTCAGTGACTTGGAGGAGAAAGATCTCAGAATGCATATAGAGATGGGTGACGATGGACGATACAGTGAGAATGGTATTGGTACCAGTACCTTTTAGAGGGAGTTAGGTAAACCATTTCAATTGAAAAATGTTATGCATGTTCCAGGTTTAAAGAAAAACCTGGTCTCATTCGCAATGTTGGAGGACAAATCCTATGACGTTACTTTCAGCGGTGGAAAATCCTACCTACGACATAAAGCAATGGGTCAAGTCAAGAAGACAGGGATTTGAGTTAAGAATCTCTACATGCTGGAGGTAGATGGTTGTGGTGCCATGGTGGGCAAGGCAGAAAAAGTGGTGAGTCAAGATGAGGGTGAATTATGGCACAGGAGATTGGGCCATATTCATCATGGAGCCTTGAAGATCATCCAGCAAATATCTATTGGACTTCCAAGGGGAACACTTGCTCAGTTAGATCAGTGAAAGGGGTGCACCCTGGGGAAGTATGTAAAGTCCACCTTTCATGAAAAGGAGAACCATGCTTTGGTGATCCTGGAGAGAATTCACACAGACGTGTGTGGACCATTCTCAGTTTTTTCAACAGAAAAACATAGGTATCATGTTATTTTTGTTGATGAATTTTCTCGTAAATGCTAGATATTCTTCATGCAAAAGAAGGATCAAACATTCTCAAAGTTCTGTGAGTTTAAATCATTGGTGGAGAAAGAGTCAGGGAAGTAAGTGAAGGCTCTAAGGAGCGATAATGGTGGAGAATACATCTCTAACGAATTCAAATAATTCTATAGAAAAGAAGGAATTCGAAGAGAACTCATAGCGCCTCATAAACCACAGAAAAATGGGGTCACAAAGAGAAAGAACAGATCGATCATGGGTGTTGCATGAGCGATCTTGCATGATTAGGGCCTACCAATGCATTTGTGGGCAGAAGCATGCAATACTGCGGCTTATGTGCAAAACCATTTTCCTCATAGAATACTTGGCATGAGTACACATAAGAATCTTTCACTAGTAAGAAACCTGATGTTTCTCATTTTAAAATTTTTGGCTCCTCTGTTTTTGTGCATGTGAACAAGGATTCCAGGAAGAAGCTGGAACTGACTGCTGAAGTTGGGATATTTGTGGGGTACACAGAAACACCCCATAATTATCATGTGTATTTTCCTAACAGTAAGATGATTGTTATGTGACGGGATATAAAATTCGATGAGGGGAAAGCCATGTGGTTGTCACTTGAGAGGGACCTAGACTTGCATGCAGAAGAGGAACTATTGGTTCCAAAAGATGAGTCTCAAGATGTGGATCAGCCACATGAGGAGGTTCATGGAGTGGAGGAAACCACTCATGCAGAGCCATCCATTAGAAATGGTAGAAAGCACACCATAGAAGCTGACAGATTGAGACTAGATGCTACACAGAATGTAGGATCCCCTACTTCACAGTGCAGACAGAGACAGTCTCTTGATCGATTTGTTGGATACATGGCTCTCATGAGAAAATGTATTGTGACTAAACCATCTTCCTTTCAGGAAGTAGTGCAGGATCCCACTTAGGTTGATGCAATGGTACAGGAGTATGACTCCATTGTCAAAAACAGTGCATGGGAAATTGTCCCAAGACCGGTCGACAAATCAGTGGTAGGTTCAAGATGGATCTACAAGGTAAAGAAAGATTTTGATGGGAGTGTGGAGAAATACAAGGCCAGGTTTGTGGCCCAAGGATTCTCACAGATCAAGGGGATAGATTATTATGAGGCCTTTGCACCTGTCACAAGGTACTCTTCCATAAGATCCATCCTTGCACTCTCAGCGCAGATGGGTTGGCACATTCATCAGATGGATGTAAAAACTACGTTCCTCAACGGGATCATTGAGGAAGAAGTGTACATTGAACAACTAGAAGGTTTTGAGACCTTTGATAGGGATTCACATGTGTACAGACTCAAGAGAGAATTGTATGGGCTGAAGCAAGCACCCCGTGCTTGGTACACTCAGATAGACAGCTATTTCACCGGATTGGGCTTCACCAAAAGTGAAGTGGATGCAAACCGATACCAAATTTTGGTGGAGGGTAGTATTTTAATCATTGTTCTTTATGTTGATGATGTAATACTGACTGGTGATGAGAAGTTGATACATTCATGCAAGAATGACCTTGCAAAGGAGTTCAAGATGAAGGATTTCGGCCTTCTTCATTATTTCCTTAGATTGGAAATATGGCAGCGAGATGGTGAACTTTTTGTGTCTCGAGGAAAGTATGCAAGGGAGATACTGGGTAAGTTTCACATGGAGGGTTGCAAACCCATGGATACTCCTCTTCTAGGAAATTGGAGGAAAGAGGATGCTACTTCTGGAGAGGTAGTGAATTCTATTGTCTATCGACAGTTACTAGGTTCGCTAATGTATTTAGTGAACACGAAACCAGACATTTTCTATGAGGTTAACCAAATAATTCAAGCGATGGTTAAGCCTACCAAACTCTTTTGGAAGGTGGGTAAGCATGTCCTGAGTGTTGGTCACTATAATTGCTTATTTAACTAAACAATCAAGTGCTACATAAATTGTCAACCTAGGAAAGTCTGTTTATTTCAAAGGTAATCATGCACAGTATATGCTCAATCTCAAAAGGAATCTAGAGTTGTAGTAAAAACACATTAATCACACTTTGCCTTGAACACACTGAAGTTCTACTTTGAATTACAGGAAAGCATCCTACCTATTGCAGAGTTCAAAGTTAAAGAAATAACTATCCAAAGAATCCTGGATTACATTTAAGAAAATAACAACAAGATGTTGCAAAAGGAAAGACCAACTATTATGTAATAGAGAACAGGACCCTATTCCCCAAGCAGGAATCTTCAGCACCTGTTTTCAATCATCACACTTTCATGAACTCATTGCTAACTGAAATGATTGACACACATTGAAGGCTAACTATCTCTTAACAGAGAACAGGACCCTATTCCCCAAGAAGGAATCTTCAACACCTGTCCCTGATTATCACACTTTCATAAATTCACCAAACAGGAATGCTAACTAGAATTATTTAACAGTTACCCAAGCATGAATCATATGAAAAAAATGTAACAACCAGTAAAGCAGAGTTTCAGCAAAACAGAGTTCAGTAAAGTAGTGTTTCAGCAAAACAAAATTTAATCAAGGCATGAACAGAAATAACACTAACACACTACAAAGCTAATGGGTGAATCTTGTGAAGAAGGTGGGCCCTCCCTTCTCACAAGATTCCCCTGAAACGAAAGGAACTAGAGAGAAATGCTCAAAACAATCTTTTATTCATCTGTCAACTGTGTCATATTACAATCTGAAGTAAAACACGTCCTTCTCTGTAAATCCTTTCTTCGCCAAAAAGAAGATCCTCTCTAATGATGATTTCCTCTTATTTAAAGAGGAGAATACCCTCGATACAATTTGATCATCAAATTACATGTGCGCATCTGAATCATATTCTTAGTTAGATCAAATCTCTATACTGGAATAGGATATCCTAGTCTCCCGTAACAGAATTCTATTACAATAGTTGAAAAGGTGTTGAGTGAGGTGTTGTTGTTGCGGCTGGAGTAATAGCTTCCTTATTTATCTTCTTGTTACTGTTGTTGTATGTTTTTTTAGCATCGCAAATCACGGGTTGTTTCAGCAACGGGATTTGCATTCTGATTGTTTCAGTACGTGGTCTCACGCAGCAATGGTGGTTAATTCTAGCTCAAGGTGCGGTCGTTGTGGTCAGTGTAACAGCTTTGGAATTGTTGTTTCATCATCGTAGATCATGGAGAGTGTAATAGCTTCTTCTGTGTGAGTTGTTGTTTCAGCATCGTAGACCACAGAGAGTGTAACAGCTTCTTCCTGTGTGAGTTGTTGTTTCAGCATCGTAGACCGCGAAGAGTGTAACAACTTCTTCCTGTGTGAGTTGTTGTTTCAGCATCATAGACCACAGACTGTTTCAGCCATGGGGTTTGCGTGCTTTTGACTGTTTCAACAACAGGCCTCAATGCTAATCTGCAGTTCGAACTGTTTCAGCACTTATGTATTTCTGATCAACGGTTAAGTACAAGAGTAATGTAAAATTATATGTAAAACAGATTAAACATATAGTAGAGAGAAGAGACGTTATATACCTTTGGAGAGATAGGGTAAGGTGATAATATAAGTTTAAATGTGAGTGGAAAAAGGATGTAAAGGTAGAAAAAAGTGTGAGAAAGAAGGTACATTGTAGGGTCTTAACATCCCCCCCAACTTAAAATGTTGCATGTCCTCAGGCAACTTCAATCTGAATTAGAATTTGGATACCGACTCTGAGCGTGCAAGTTACTTAAGCAGTAGTTGTGGAAAGTGTTGTCTGTTGGAGCTATGAATCCTTGAATGCGTTGTATCCTTTGCCAAGCTGTTGTTTCGGTCTTCTTGGGAAACTTATGATGAACTTGATATTTGTCTGCTGGCATCCACAAAATAGGGAAATGAAACTGATAACCTATCCAGCTTTCAGCACATTGCTGAACACATTTGATGTAGCTAGGTACCCTAGAAATTTCTATCTCAAGATTAGTGGGGCTAAAGGGATTGTATTCCTGTCTTTTCCCAGTAGATTGTTGCCAAAACATGTTATTTTCTTGTAGGGTAGCAATCTCTGTGGATTTAATGAATTGTTGACAATCCTGAAGCACTATTGTTTGTAGTTGCTGAATGTGTTGAGTCATCCCTAGTTTCTTCAAAAACTGATAATACTCTGTAACAAAGGTGGCAGCATTTTGTGGTGTTGGTCGTATCTATAGAAGGCGGTTATCCTCGTTATGCTTGGAAGCTAGGAAGTCATCCTGCCATATAATCTGATTGTTAAGGAAAGAGGTGAGTGCCTGAATCTGGATGTCACCGATAAGAAGGTTAAGGTTAAGCTGTCGATTCTCAGGGATGGCCTCATTATGAAAATATACCTCACAAAGGAGGTGTTGATCCATAGCAGAGGCTTCTGCAAAAATATTAACAAAATCTGGTGGATTTAACACTGCATGGGGTCTTCCTTCTTTGATTTATTTAATATGAAACAATGTAAGTCGTTCCATGAGGAACAGAGAGTAATTGCAGGATGGTTTTGTTGCAGCCAACAACTTTTGTGCCAAGTCAAATATCAGGAGCAATCTTCCTTTTAGCTCTTTATTATGTTTCTTATAGGCACGGGATTCCTGGCATGTTTGCTCCAAAGCTTCCCAGTTTGAATAGATATGGTTTAGCCAGATTAGTCTGTGTTCCTGCAGGCTTTTGTCCTGTGTAACAGCAGACTCTTTTTTCCATTTGTCAATTATTGCCTTCTCATCCCATGGTTGAGTTTGTGTTTCAACGTTGCAAGTGGTAGGCTAAGGTAGGGTCTGAGTGGCTTGTTCCACAAAGGTGTGGGTATTGATCTGGCTAGGAGGGGAAGATTCATCAATAGGCAATGTTTGTACAGCTTTATTAACAAAAACAGGGGCTTCAGATTTGACAATTTTTGTAGGCCAGGGTTCAGTTTTAATTTTGGAAGGTCCTACTGGTTCTTGTGTTTCAGCAGGGCGTTCTTCTTTGACTGCAAAAGTTGTAGGTGCAGGGGAAGCTCCTGGCATTGGAATTTGAATTACTTTGTAGCCTGCTTGATAGTAGATGTCCCCACATTGACTGCACATATACTCTCTACATAGATTCTCTGTTGTATTTTCCTCTGTCATGGTCGCTACACAAGCTAGGGTGTATAATTTAAGTTCCTTCTCATAGGCTTCCTTTGCCATGGCTAGCTCTTGCTTATAGACTTCCAGTTCAAACCTTATGAACTCATTTTCTTGTAAGATAGAGGCCATTGTTGGTTCTGGTTGAGGGGTGACTGGTTCTTGTGTAGCAGTCACAGCCGCACTAGCTGGTTCTTTTGGAGTAGCTACAGGATCGGCAGTTGATTCTTGTGTTTCAGCTTCTTGATGTAATGAAAGTAATGTTGCAGCACCCTGGGCATCAGATTCTTGTGTCTCAGTAACAATATCAGCAGCTGGTTCTTGTGTTTCAGTTGTAGTTGGTTCTTGTGTGACAGCTATAGATGGTTCTTGTGTTTCAGCTACTGAATGAGTAGCTGGTTCTTGTGTTTCGGCTACTTGATGAGTAGTTGGTTCTTGTGTTTCAGCTACTAAATGAGTAGTTGGTTCTTGTGTTTCAGCTATTGAATGAGTAGTTGGTTCTTGTGTTTCAGCTACTAAATTTGAAACAGATGATATCGCAACACATTGGGCCTCTGGTTCTTGTGTTTCAGTGCCCGTGGGTGGAATAGGTAAAGATTCCGGAATTTGGGAGGTTGGAGGTGTACGGGGTTTTAACCGGATGGGTTGGGGATTTAGGGAAGTGGCAGTGGTGGTTGTTCTTGTTGAGGCCCTTGTTCGTTTTCTTTGTAAAAAGGGCAGAAAGAAAGGAATTTTCTTTCGTTTGCGTGGGGGATTTCCTCAATGATGGGACAGGGAGAATTGTCTGGTTCATAATCATCGCTAAGGATATGAATGGCAGGAGTGGATGATTCTGGTAAAATGTGGGGTGGGCTTGGTATGGTAGGGGGGTTAATTGGATTGATTGGGTCTGTAGGCGGACTGTTAGGTACTTTCGAAGGGTATTGAGGGTTTTGTGGTTGTTGTTCCTGAATATTTTCAGGAATTTCAACAGCTTCTTGGGGGTCTATGGGTGGGTTGTTTAGTGGAGGGTTTTGTTGGGAAAAACCCTTTTGGATGAGAAGTTGAGCAAGACGATGATGGTTGAGGGAAAGGGCGGGATTTTTAGCCTTTTTACAGTAGTGTGACATATTCTTAAGACATCCGAGCAGATAATAAGGAATGTTTACCAATCTAGCATGTCGTAAATGAGACAACAAGACAAAATCGTACTGGTATACTATCTGGTATCGGCCTTCACAGGTAAGGTAGTGCTTGACGAACTTTGCAACTTTTGTCCATGGAGGCGGCAGCAAGATAAGTCGGACACCCCAGCCTTTAGGTTCAATTTGTTCCCCTGGCAAGAGGAAATCCTACTGGGCATTAAGAATGATATGTTTGCGGCTGAACCAGCGAATGCCATTGGTAGGGAGACCCGAAACCTATGATATATCCTCCTCTGTAACTGGAATCCGAACCCCTTGAACAATGGAATGATCTTCCTGAATATTTCGAGCGAATTGAAGAACCTGTTGTTGATCAAATCCCTGGAGCCTCTGAAAATAGCCCAGCCATCCTGTCTGCAGAAAAAATTGATAGACTTCTGGATATAGTTCTAACAGGGCTGTCATGGAGGGTTCGTTTCGTATAACAGGGCCTCCCATAGCTAACCGCTCAGTAAAATGCATCGACAGAGAGTCGAGTAATCGCTTCTATGCAGAGTGAGTTTTTCGGGTGAAGGCATGAAAATGGTAGAGAAACAAACAAAATGATGGTGAAGAAAAAGAATGACGGTGGTTGATTCGTGTGAAATGATGGTACAAGATTTCGATATCCCCCCCCCCCTCAAGTACGGCTGACATAATGATTTTACATGAGTGGTAATAATGAGTTGGAATCTTCTCATTAACAATAGTTTAATTGTATTTACATATAAAATTTACATACCTCATTTTTACCTTTTGATTCGTGCTTCAAACAAAATATAGTGCCTATCCATAATAGTTCTGCAGTGGTCATGGTGGAGACTTTTGATTTGTTGGAGGAATTGTATTAAGGATTTGTTTACTGGAAGGACAAAATGTGGTATGAGAGCGCAAAAGCTTATTGACAGAGAATGCTAAAAATTTGGTGTTTCAGCAACAGGGAAAGAATAGAGAAATGTTTGTTGAAGGGTGATGTTGTAGAATACTGTTGAGGAAGTGGTGTTTCAGCCATAGAGAGAAGAGCGAAAATTTGTTGAACGGTGGTGTTTCGGCAAAGGAAAAATGTGAAAAATTGTTGAACAGTGGTGTTTCAGCAATGGGGGAGAATGTGAAAAATTGTT
>ML780120.1:802995-825643 GCA_009831015.1 Picea engelmannii
TGTCCAATTAGGTCCTCTTAGAATAGGGGTTGTAGATAACTATTGTTTAAGTGTATTAAATGCTTCCTGGCAAGAATTAGTCCATTTGAATTCATCATTTTTCATCAGTAAAACAAACAGGGGAGAAGCTATTTTGGAAAAAAAATTGATAAATCTTCTGTAGTATCTAGCATGTCCTAGAAACTTCTTACCTCTATTTGGGTTTTGGGATTAGAAAGGTCTTTAATGACTTGTATCTTGGATGGATCCACCTGAATTCCTTGAGATGAAATAAAATGTCCAAGCACTATTCCTTCACTCATCATCATGTGACATTTTTCTGTACTTAAGGAGAGGTGGGATTGTATACATCGTTTAAGTACTTTCTCAAGGTTTTGTAGTGCTTCCTGAAAAGAAACACCATAAGGGGTAAAATCATCCATAAAAATTTCCATAGAGTCATTAATCATATCATAAAAGATTCCTATAACTGCTCTTTGAAAGGTTGCAAGTGCATTACATAGTCCAAATGGGAGGACTCTATAAGAAAAAGTTCCCCAAGGGCTAGTAAAAGTGGTTTTATCTTGGTCCTGGGGTGCAATTTTGATCTGATTATATCCACTGAAACCATCTAAAAAGGAGAAAAATTTCTTCCCTGACAAACTATCTAACACCTAATCAATGAATGGTAATGGAAAGTGATATTTTTGAGTAGCCTTATTTAAGGCTCTATAATCCACACATACTCTCCATTTCCCATTTTTCTTAGGAACTATTACCAACGGGGAAACCCATTCATTATCTGATATAGGATATATAAACCTTGCATTGAGCAATTTTTGAAGTTCTTCTTTAAGGATTTCTCTTAAATTAGGGTTCATTTGTCGTTGAGATTGGCAGATCGGTCGACAATCTTCCTTGATATATATACGATGAGTACATAATTCGGGAGAGATTCCTTTCATATCTATATAGTCCCATGCAAATTCTTCTTTATGTTCAAGAAGTAACTTCATTAATTGTTGTGTTTTAGCATCTGTCAGGTTAGGGTTTATGTTCAGTGTTTTTCCAGGTTCAATTTCTACTGGTATGCTTTTAGAAGAGATGGTGGCATATGTTTGAGGTTGGTTTTCAGAGTTAAGGTTTTCCTGATTATCTGACTCCAACAATGTAGCTAGTTGGTTATGAGTTTCTGGAGTCACAGAGGAGGGTTCACAAATAAAATTATTAATTACTTCATCCTCAGTGGCATCTTTAAGGCTTAATGCTTGTCCGATAGTCAAGATGGGTTGAGTAAGTTGATCATCAAAGTCTACCCATACAGAATTATCATTATTAATCAAGGGTGTAGCGTGAGGGTAGAGGGTAAGTTGTTTGGTTTCGTAACCATTGGAAATTGTTATTGATCCTGATCTACAGCTGATAAAAGCGTCTGTTGTGGCTAACCAAGGCCTGCCCAAAATTAGAGGGTGGCCCTCCAACTTTGTTTTAGGTTGTAATACCACAAAGTCAGCTGGATAATTCCATGATTCCACTGAGATAATTAGGTCTTCAATGACTCCCTCTGGTTTGATTGTAGAACGGTCAGCTAATTCTAGGATAGTTGGGGTGTCTCCGATTTCATTCTACAGTTCTAACAATTGTGAGGTTTCCAGAGTCATAATATTGATAGCGGCACCTAAGTCTACCAGGACTCGAGGGATTATCATTTTTCCAATTTGTACTGAGACGGTAGGGTGGTCGGGATCACCATATTTAACTGGGGTAACTTTACCTGACATTAGTGCAGACAAGTCACCCATAACATGGACTGTGAGGGGATCCTTAATTTTCCTACTAGGTTTCTTAACACAAATGTCTCGCATAGTCCTGACATAAATTGGTACATCTCAGAGTGATTGTAATAAAGGGATTTTGACATAAATATTTTGTAATTCCCCTAGAATATTGAAAGTCATTGGCTCAGGCGTTTTAGTCAAAGCTAAACGCTTAGGAAATGGTGGTTTTGTTGTTTCAGCAGCAGTGTTAGAGGATGATTGTACCTCTTCAGGTACATCATGCTCTTTTGTTTCCTCTTTATCAGAAGAGGTAACATCAGCTATGATAGGTTTTACTATTCTCCCAGATCGTAAATGAATATCATTGCATTGCGCAGGAAGAAGAGAAAATGTAGGCTAGTTATGAATATCAATGCACTGCACAGCTTTATTATTAGGGTTAGGGTTAGGTTGTACAAGTAGTTGGGGCCTCATTATTTGATTGTTTGGTGGGGCACCTGATGGTAAGGAGAGTGGTTGCAAAATTTGTGATTGAGGTAATTGATTTGGGAAGGGGGGTTGTTGTCCTCTCCAATTTAGATTCCATTGGTTCTGATGCGGTTGTTGTTGTTATGGAGGACAAGGAGTCCACATTGATGGATCAACAAAGGGTGGGTTAGTTTGTTGCATGGGTGGGTAATTCATTTGATTTAGGTATTGCATTTGATTATAGGGAGGGTAATTCATTTGATTAAAAGAAGGATAGTTATTCCAATGATTAGAAGATGTAAATGGCATGTTAGGACTCATACCGTGTCCCTGCGGTTGCCATTGCCTTCTCTGTGTCAACAGATAGACAGCTTCAACTTCTTCATCAGTTGGTTGTAATGTTGCCTTGATCCCTGGTAAAGAAGGACATTATTGAGTTTCATAATCTTTATCACAGATGGTGCAGATTGGCTTCTTGTCCAATGGACATTCCCTTCGTGGGTGCTTGTCTCTGCATTTAGAACAAAAGATGGACAGAGTTGCTTCTGCTTCGGCTTGTTTCTTTTGAATCTACAGGGTATCAATTTGTGAGGCAAAAGAGATTAACATTTCAGTTTTAAAACCTTCAAGTAAATTACCTATTTCAGCTCTTGTTGCTCCTCCACTGGCTGATTTTTGAACTCTTGAGAATGTGGTATCCCTGCTATTTGATCTATTCCTTGAAGCTCCTCTTGAACATCGTTTACATAGGTTAACAATTTCATCGTATGATTCTTTAGATATGTCCCCTTTTCCAAGCATATTCAGCATATCTAGACAGTCATCCCTTACTCCTTTTAATAATATTGTTTTAAGAATATCTTTACTTACATCATGGTGATTGGATCTTTGTAGATTATACTATAGCCTTTCTACAAAGTCCTCCAGATTTTCATCCTCTTTCTGTATCATCTTAAATAGTTCTTCCCTTTTTTCTCTTGTTCGGAAATAGTCATGGTATTTATGCAAGAATTTCTGTTTCATTTGGTCCCATGTTGTGATTACATGGCCTCCAAGACTCATGAACCATCTTAGTGCATTTCCTTTCAATGTTGCTGGAAATAGCCTTAATTTTTTAGCATTGGAAATGTAATCATAACTTCTTCATAATATGTCAAACTCAAAAAGAAATTCATCGGGATCCTCTGAAGACAAACCATGAAAGTTAGGTAGTGTTGAGAGTGGAATTTTCTTCATGGGTGCTACCCCTCTAGGAAGATCACCAATAGGAAATCCTAATGTGGAAAAAGAGTTTTCATCATTTACCTCTCTTTCAGGACATGCCTGTTCTTCATGATTCAATTCTTCATTGTACTCATCCATGTTTTCTTCTGTTTGCTCCCCTGCTGCACTTGCTCTGTCCTCAATGTTTCCTACTGGTTTCTCGACTGTCTCAGGACTCCAAACCTCTTTCCCCGTTTCAAAGTTTGCTTGAAATGAAGGTTGGGATTTTGGTTTCCGAGAGTTTGGTCGTTGAGCAGCAGATTCAGACTTTGATATAATCTCGTCAATATAAGTCTTTCTTCCTCCTCTTCCTCTACCCCTGCCACCTATAGGGTCAGTTTATTTGGGGTCTCCATGTCCTCTCATGCAATATTTGTATCTGAAAAATCATAAGTGCTTTTGAAATCTATAATTACCTTCCCCGACAACGGCACCAAAATGTTGGTCACTATAATTGCTTATTTAACTAAACAATCAAGTGCTACATAAATTGTCAACCCAGGGAAGTCTGTTTATTTCAAAGGTAATCACGCACAGTATATGCTCAATCTCAAAAGCAATCTAGAGTTGTAGTAAAAACACATTAATCACACTTTGCCTTGAACACACTGAAGTTCTACTTTGAATTACAGGAAAGCATCCTACCTATTGCAGAGTTCAAAGTTAAAGAAATAACTATCCAAAGAATCCTAGATTACATTTAAGAAAATAACAACAAGATGTTGTAAAAGGAAAGACCAACTATTCTATAACAAAGAACAGGACCCTATTCCCCAAGCAGGAATCTTTAGCACCTGTTTCTGATCATCACACTTTCATGAACTCATTGCTAACTGAAATGATTGACACACACTGAAGGCTAACTATCTCTTAATAGAGAAAAGGACCCTATTCCCCAAGCAAGAATCTTCAACACCTATCCCTAATTATCACACTTTCATAAATTCACCAAACAAGAATGCTAACTAGAATGATTTAATAGTTACCCAAGCATGAATCATATGAAAACAATGTAACAACCAGTAAAGTAGAGTTTCAGCAAAACAGAGTTTAGTAAAGTAGTGTTTCAGCAAAACAGAATTTAATCAAGGCATGAACATAAATAACACTAACACACTACAAAGCTAATGGGTGAATCTTGTGAAGAAGGTGTGCCCTCCCTTCTCACAAGATTCCCCT
The DNA here is from genome assembly GCA_009831015.1 of Picea engelmannii. NCBI lineage: Eukaryota > Viridiplantae > Streptophyta > Pinopsida > Pinales > Pinaceae > Picea > Picea engelmannii. The sequence continues at coordinate 807,663 of ML780120.1, forward strand.
GAAACGAAAGGAACTGGAGAGAAATGCTCAGAACAATATTTTATTCATCTGTCAACTGTGTCATATTACAATCTGAAGTAAAACACGTCCTCTGTAAATACTTTCTTCGCCAAAAAGAAGATCCTCTCTAATGTTGATTTCCTCTTATTTAAAGAGGAGAATCCCCTCGATACAATTTGATCATCAAATTACATGTGCCCATCTGAATCCTTTTCTTAGTCAGATCAGATTTCTATATTGGAATAGGATATCCTAGTCTCCCGTAACAGAATGCTATTACAATAGCTGAAAAGGTGTTGAGTGAGGTGTTGTTGTTGTGGCTGGAGTAACAACTTCCTTATTTATCTTCTTGTTACTGTTGTTGTATGTTGTTTCATCATTGCAAATCCCAGGTTGTTTCAGCAACGAGATTTGCGTTCTGACTGTTTCAGCACGTGGTCTCACGCAGCAGCGGTGGTTAATTCTAGCTCAAGGTGTGGTTGTTGTGGTCAGTTTAACAGCTTTGGAATTGTTGTTTCAGCATTGTAGATCATGGAGAGTGTAACAGCTTCTTCTATGTGATTTGTTGTTTCAGCATCGTAGACCGTGGAGAGTGTAACAGCTTCTTCTTGTGCGAGTTGTTGTTTCATCATCGTAGACCGCGGAGAGTGTAACAGCTTCTTCCTGTGTGAGTTGTTGTTTCAGCATCGTAGACCATGGACTGTTTTAGCCATGGGGTTTGCGTGCTTTTGACTGTTTCAGCAATAAGCCTCAATGCTAATCTGCAGTTCGAACTGTTTCAGCACTTATATATTTCTGATCAACGGTTAAGTACGAGAGTAATGTAAAATTATATGAAAAACAGATTAAACATATAGTAGAGAGAAGAGACATTATATACCTTTGGAGAGATAGGGTAAGGTGATAATATAAGTTTAAATGTGAGTGGAAAAAGGATGTAAAGGTAGCAAAAAGTGTGAGCAAGAAGCTACATTGTAGGGTCCTAACACTGAGATATCTGAAGGGCACATCTGAGTATGGATTATGGTACAGACAGATGGATGAGGTGAAGTTGCATGGCTTCACAGATGCAGATTGGGTAGGCATCCCAACGGACAGAAAGAGAACATCAGGGGGGATCTTTAGTATCGGATCTACAGTTGTTTCTTGGTATAGTAGGAAATAGAGATCCATGGCACTTAGTTCAACGGAAGTGGAATACATGGTAGTGAGTCAAGTTGCATGCGAGGCTATCTAGATGAGAAATATCTTGGTTGGTTTGTTTTGTTCTCATTTAGATCCGATAGTGATTCATTGTGATAATCAGAGTTGCATTAAACTCTCGATTAATCCTGTGTTTCATGATAGATCTAAGCATATAGATATCCGGTATCATCATCTCAGAGATTGTGTGCAGCGGAAGATCATGTTGCTTCAATACATTCCCATGGAAGATCAGGATACAGACATTCTGACGAAGGCGCTCACCAGGAGAAAATTTGTATATCATAGAGACAGGATTGGGGTGAAGGATAATCCCTTTCTTGTTGAGAGGGAGTGTTGAAAAGTCAACAAGAAACATGTGTCTAATTTTCTTCTCCCTTAAATAAATTGGACAATAAATATTAATCTATTATCTCATAATTACTTGAAATAATTAACTGAAATGGAAAATTCGTTAACTATGGGAAATTCGAGTTCAAAGGATGGTTGGTAAGACATGGAGGTGACTTGAAGTTGTAACAGAGTTATAAGTGTAGTTAAGTGAGTTAAGCTCAGATGTACTAGTTGTAACTAAACTTGCACTAGTGAGAGTTCAGTGAATTAATTATCAATTAATTCAAATCAATGAACTCACATGCAACTGAAGATTCACCACGGTTAACTACATGCATGTCAGATCTAGTGGAGACCTAGTTGAGATAACAGGTGAAAGGGATAGTTTGGCTATCATTTGTGATTTGAGTGAAGTTCACTCATGCAATCACACATGCAGTGGATATGCTCATGAGCATGTGAAAACTAGGTAATTTGAAATCATTGTGAGAATTCTAATTACAGGGATTGTGCAAAGGAGGCAGGTTGTCTGAGATAGAATTGGCACGTGTATTTGTTGAGTTTTGTATGACAATGTGAGATGATTGTATTGTATTGAGATCTCTTGGATTAGAGTTTTGTATGAGATTGTTTCATGTTCCATGATATACATAATATATGATAGTGGGGTTTTTAGCTTTACGCTTTCCCGGGAAAACTTTTGTGTTATGTGTTCTTAATATTTCACTTTCTGATCATGGTTTAATTTCTGCAAGATTATTAGTAGAAGAGATTCTATATTTAACAGTGGCATATAATTGTTAGATCAGGAGAATCGCAAGAAATACTTAATTTGTATTGAAATTTCTACATTTTTGTGTTGTGAGCTAATTGTGTAAGTGTGAAAACTTAGTAGTTGTGCATTGCAAATGATTTTAATGCATAAACATTTCTAAGTACAGTACAGATTTATTTGATTTTGAATCAGTGTGAGTGAATGGTTATACATTGAGCAGAGTAGATAATCCCATTTCCAATTCTGCAGATTGATATTTAATTGACAAGATTTTGATAGATGTGTGGGATTGTTAACTGAGCAATTGTTATTGTTTTTAATTTATGATTGTTATGTTCTTAGTTGGTACAGGAACCATAAGACTTCATCTCTCACCTTCATGTTCCTTGTAATGAAGTATCTCAATCATATTGATTGTTTCTTGTATTAAAAAAGGTTTGATTAGAATTAATAGGGTTATGATTGATTTATTTCTAGGAGTGAACAAAGTGAACTGTTAATTGTTATTTCAATTGCTACAAGAAGAAAGGTCTAAGTTCATATCTACATTTCATGAGCCTATAATGAACAGACTTGTTATCTAAGCAAGAGCCTTTTCAATTGAGTGCATGTTTGAGTGTTTTGTTATAAGATTTATCTTCTGAGTTTGAAGTTGTGTGAAGCATTTAGATATTCTAAAATATATTGTTATGTTATTAATTATTTCCTGATTGAGCTAGATACAATAGACACGGATAGGTTACCTATTTTCGGCACATATAGGGTAACAACTCTTTTGATCACAAATCCTGGATTGACATATAAATGAGTGCAATATATTAAGCATGTATATACACCAACATTTTGGCGTCGTTGTCAGGGAGTTGTAAACGGTAATAGGTATCATTTTGAGTTTGATTGGTTTGATGAGTTTGGATTGGATTTAAGGACAACCTGAGGGTGGAGAGAAGATGGTAATATGAGAGGTAAGAACCTGCACGTCCACTTTGGTGGGGTTGCTCCAAAGTCAGGTTGTCCTCTTACCTTTGGTAGTTAAAAGTTTGTGTTTCATTAGTATTAAAGTTTATTCTTTTTATGAGTAGATATAGGGATAGTAAAGGTATATTTATTGCTTCCAAAATTTAAGAAAAATTAGAAAAACAAACAACAAGAAACCCCCCTCCCCACACTAATTCAGCTAAATTTTGTGCAGGAACAATTCTCATAGGATAAATTTCAGAGGCAGCAATTGAAACAACGGCCAAAGGCACTAAATCTAAAGCCACTATTCAGATTGAATGAATAATACAACAAGAAAGAGGGGAAGCAATGGCGACCCCATTAGAAGGAGGAGATGGAAAAGAGACAGAGGTAGTGATAGAAGAAGTTGCATCTGCCATTGGGGAAACACACAAGGTATTGGAACAGTTGGATATACCAAACAACCCAGTGTTTGAACCATCACTTAGTGGGGAGACATCACCAGTACCCTACAACGTGTTGTTTGGAGACAGGTCAGATGAAGAGGGAAATGCAAACAACGAAACAGAGACATTTGGATTCCCAATATTAGACATCACCAGAGACGTTGCTATGAAGAATATTCCATTGTCCTCACTGCCTCACTTCCATGGTATGTCAACAAAAGATCCTGATTCATTTTTTTTTTTAATTTGATATACTATGTAGGAGTTATAATTACACTGATAATGCACAAAAACTAAAACTCTTTCCAGCCACACTAAAAGACTCAGCATTAAGGTGGTTTATGAGCCTAGGAAAACACACTATCTTATATTGGGATGGAATGAAGGAGACTTTCCTCTAAAAATATCAAGATTACTTCAAACCTAGGGATGCTAGGAATGACATATTTAAGATGTAGCAGTTTGAGGAAGAAAGTTTGGAAGATTACCTAGAAAGGTTCCTATACAACTACCAAAATAAAAAGCAATTTTCCTTAGACATGACCACAGTTAGGACCATATTCCTAAAAGGTGTGAGGTATTACTGCATTGACATACTAAACCTCATGATTTCTGGATATGTGTACCAAAATCCATTTGTAGACATCACAAAGTATTGTAAAAGATACTCCCGCAGTCAAGTCAAAACAAGAAAAAGTGTAAGGGATCCTATAAACAGAATTACTAAACCCACACCAGGAGGTGTTACTAGGATAGAATTGGGGAATATACTAAATAAATTCAAAACACATATCCTAAAAACCATCAGCTCCCAACTTGATACCATTAAAATTAAACGGAAACAAGAAGAAGAAAATGCTACTTTGGCAATTTTTTGTCCTCGGTGTAGGAAAAGGCATCCTGAAAAGGAATGTCCCATTAATTTTATTGAAATATATGGCCTATGTACAGAATATCACCCTACCAATGAGTGCCCTTATTTACCTAGACTCAAATTCATTTTCAAGGGAGCGGGGAAACCTCAGGAAACATCATACCCCCCCAAGAGGGCATGGAGACAGAAAAATCCTAATATGTTTGTAGATCCTACCACACAATATTCACAACAGTAATGGGCACCTCCAATGTCTTATCCTCAATGGTCACCTCAGAAACCACAAATCCAGTCTTGGCAACAAGGATGGAGGGGGCCTGCATATGGGAATGTTACCTTTCATCCAACAACCTTTCCCACCTACCCACAATACCCTTCCAATATCTCTTAGTTGCTACCAAAATTTAATCCCCCTTCTCTTCCTCCACCTCCACAGTTGCAGTAACAATTGGCACTGCCTATGAACCCAAATCTACAGCAACAAATGCAAGTTGCACCTATCCCAAACCCTCCTCGGCCTACCCCTATTCCTGCACAACCCATTCCTAATACAAATAATAGACCTACACAGCCTGTACAAAATCTTGAAGTACAAACCTTCCCCACTTATGTGATAACTCCTGCTTCATTTAATGGAATTGAATTAACATCAAGGAAGGTTATGAATAAACCAAATCCTATTGTGGTTATTCAAGAAGAAGAACAAGTAGATAATCAAGCATTTCAAGAACAAGAACAAATAGATAATCAAGTAGTTCAAGGAGAAGAACAAATGGATAAACAATCAGATGAAGAAAGAAACACCCATGTACAACAGGAAATTCCTCCTCACACTTCTCACCCAACAGAAATACCTCAGAAAACTAATCCTCCTCCTTATCCAGAAAGGTTACTTGTGAATAAATTTGAGGTACCTCTAGGGCATAATCTAGAGACTGAACTTAGAAACATATGCATGAAGATTCCCCTACTTCAGGCCATCAAGGACATACCTATTTATGATAAGATTGTAAGGGATCTTTGCATTAAAAATCTAGGGAGAAAGAGGAAGGATACTTCTGTTATTCAGGTGGTTGGACAGTTATAAAAATTTATATCAGAAATTCCATCCAAATATAATGATCCAGGAAATCCAGTGGTGACCATAGAAATTAATGGTGTTTCTTTTCCAAACACACTTATTGATCTAGGAGCAGCAACAAATGTTATAATAATTGACACCATGAAAACGCTACAACTAAATCACCTAAGACCAACACATACTTTGTTGGAATTAGCAAACAAATCAGTTATCATCCCAGCAGGAAGTCTAGACGATGTAACATTCACCTTGGACTCTTGGGAGTATCATGTGTATTTCTTAGTGATTCATCCCAAATCCTCCAAACCAGGACATCCAATAGTTCTTGGTCGACCTTGGTTGGCCACTGCCGATGCGTTTATTAGTTGTCAGTCTAGAGAGATGATAATTTCCAATGGCACCCAAAGTCAAAAACTCATTCTCTTTCCTCCTGCCCAACCAGCCACTGAAGTTCCTCTCTGGTTGTAGAATCCATATGGGGAGGAGGATTGTACTTAGCACTTGTTAACACTCGAACAAGTAAAATGAGTTCAAGAGAAAATTGAAGAACAAATATTAAGCCTATTTTTGGCTGATACAGAATGCATTGAATACCCTCAATCTTTTCCTGAATACACACATATCTTCAGCTCTGAATTCTAGGAAATATGTCATCCCTCCACCTATACAGTAGCCACCATTTCAAAAGTAGATGAAGGGAAATAATCAGTTTTCCATGTTGTTGAGATCATCCCTGGAAAATCCTTGTACATCAATGCTAGTTTAGAAACAGATCAGCAACAAAAATTGATTCAAATGATTCAAGGACAATCTGGTGCTTTTGCATGGGATTAATCCGGCATGAAATGGATTCACCCAGACACTTGTATGCATCTTATTTATACCAACGACCAAATTAGACATGTTAGGCAACCCCAAAGAAGAATGAACCCATCCTTAAAAGTCATAGTGAAAGAAGACCTCCAGAAACTCTTGCATGCCAATTGTATTTACCCTATATCGGATAGAAAGTGGGTATCCCCATTAGTTATTGTCCCTAAGAAAAATGGTAAATGGAGGATTTGTGTGGACTTTAGAGAATTGAACAAGGCTACCTATAGAGATTACTTTCCTTTGTCTTTCATAGACCATGTCTTGGACACTTTTTCTGGGAAGAGTTATTTTTCTTTCTTGGATGGGTTTAGTGTTTACAATCAGATCCAAATTTCACCAGGAGATCACGATAAAACCACATTTATTTGTCCGTGGGGTACCTATGCCTATAGGGTTCTTCCTTTTGGTTTGTGTAATTCCCATGCTACCTTTCAAAGGGTTGTCTTGGCCATTTTCTCTGATTTGACCCATGACTGTGTAGAAGTCTACATGGATGACTTCACAGTATATGGGGATGATTTCCAGCAGGCATTGGACAATTTGGAGAAAGTATTGATTAGGTGTAAAGAAACCAACCTTTCCCTCAGTCATGAAAAATCTAGAATGATGCTCACTGAAGGAATTGTTTTCGGTCATCACATCTCTGGTATTGGAATAAGGTTAGACCATGCCAAGTGTTGAAACAAACTTTATTTTCCCTAAAAAACTTAAACTAAAATAAATAAAAATTGATTATGCAGCCGCCCTTGGTTTTGAAAAGTGGTCAAAACATTAAAACTTTTCAAGAATTTTGGGTTTCGGGGTTCTTCTATTTACGCTATTTGATATTTAACGACAACCCCAAAGTCCCGATACCAAAGTCATGAAAAAAATAGCTTTAAAAGAAGTTAAACCAATTTAATAAGAATAATTAAAAATGTTTAATGGTAATTTAAGATTTTCGCATTTTGGTATCGGGAATCTCAATTCAAACGATAGTTCAAAATCTTGATGTGTAATTCACGAAATCCTTTTAAACATGATTAATTAAAGTTTAAACATACTTAATATATTGATTAATCAGTCGCATTTCGGGAAATTGGAGAATTATCACTCATCACACTCAAAAAAACCCGAAACATGGAGCCCCAAAATTATTAAGTGATTAAGTGAGATTAACTTAACATCAAAACAAAGGTTAACAATATAAATTGGTTTTTCGCATTTTCACTTTTCGGGAGTTTTCAAGACATTTCATTCAAACTCTCGGTTTCGAATCACCGATATTTGGCAGCACTTATTATAGATTAATGAAATATCTTATAATGTAAAGTGCGTATCTCCAGTTGTACTCTCCTCATTAAGGCGAATGAATTTATCGCCTGTAAAAGCACAGTCTAATTAAGGCAGGCTAAAGGTGAATAAAGGTTTCTAATTCAAATTCCTTTCTCACTTTCAGCAAATTAGCAAGTTGTATCTGAGAAATCTTGAGCCTTATTTTTTGTAACAACTACTCTCTTTTTTCTCATAGGTATCATGGCACCTAGGAAAACGCAGAAAAAGAGTGAGGACGCCAATGAAAGCTCAAATCCAAACTCAGATGTTCTATCTGATACCACACCACATGTTTTAGATTCGGTCAGGTCCTGGATGTAGATTTTTGAAATCTTGGAGCATGAGATTAGGAATTGCCCAGACGATTTTGGAAATGAAAGGACTGGCAAGAATGAAAATAAACTCAGAGATATAGCAGAGGTTGGGCTCCATACAATGACATGATAAACTGGGCTCTGATGAACACTGATGTGCAGACTAGGAGTATCACGAACCATCAAAAGGTCGTTGTCGGCTCATTAAGGCCAGGACATATTCAAGTAATGTACAAGAAATCCCTTGTTTCTAAATATATTTATAATGTTGAATTCGTAGAAGAATTTCAAAGAAAGGATTGTACAGAATTTGACCAAACCTATCCAGATATAATCAAAGCATGGTGGGGAATTCCAGCAAAATTTAGAGTTGATACCCATGGCGTTTATGCCACAACATCGTTAAATAAATATATGGTTTATATAGCAATGATGTTATGTAGACTATTTGGGAGGAAAATCCCTACCCATTTCCCTGCGGAATGGGTGTCAATTATACACGAGGTAGTCGAGGGTTACACTTTCAACTGGGGTAAGATTTTATCAGATAACCTAACCAAAGAGATTGCAGAGTACCAAATGGAAAAGTCAAAATTCCAACCATCATCTTTTTATATGGAAGCGTATGTCATGGACGTTATCTGTTATATGACCCCTTTCCCATTGATGAATTGGAGCTGGAATCTAATCTATGCAGAACCCATCCATTTCTATCACTCTCAACTATGGGAAGAGAAAGCAAAAGATTTATTTTATGAAATATGTCACTATGTAGTGATACATGTGCACCAAATATTGCATGGATACCCACCCCCTCGGATTTCGGAGCAAATCATGGGAAACCTCAAGACAGTTGCAGATTGGTTTATCAAAGACAATTTCTCTTATGTCAGAGTCTTTGGATGTTCAATTCCCCCTCATGCTCTCCCAAATTTTCTCACTGACAGACTAGTGTGCAGAGAAGTGGCATACCAGATAATAACAGGAGGCATCATTAAAGAGTTAAAAGCAGCTCAGAAGAAATTCTAGCCAACCTTTCCTATACAGATTGGGAGGTTTTCATTGCTAAATTTTGGCCATTACAAAGTGGAAGCCGCAGCATTAGAATACATTAAACTGGTAGATCTTGAACTCAGAAAGAATGATCCATATCAAATTGTGGGAAATCATCTAGCTCATTGCAATATGAAAACATATGAGCATGAAGACTCCCCCTGTGATGACATATTTAAAGCAATCAAAGCCTGTGAAGAGATACTAGACATAGTCCATTCATTACCCCCTGATCTACAGGATAGCTTCCTTGCTTTCCAGAAGCACAGACGGGTTGGGTTGCCCAAGCTAATTCAGGGAGAATCGATAACCCCTCCTTCAGAACAAGAAAGTATACCTCCAGGTTTTGAAACAAAATCTTTGGATAAAAGGGCTATAGAGGAAAACCCAAAGAGTCCTGAAGTGTCTTCACAAAGATCAGAAAATTCGCAGACAGAACATCCAGGGTCCGAAACAGATTCTAATTCTGAGACACCTTTAAAACCGAATCAAATGGCTTCTCCTTTATCGTCAACTATTCCTGTCGATAACCCCAAAACAACAGAAGGAACATAGTTCACAGAGTTAGGCAGTCCAATTATAGCCTTGACTCCTTTACAGTCAAGTTTTGGAACTCCCCATGTTGGAGCTATATATGTAAGTGATCTTGACCCAATCTCTATTGAAGAAATACCTTCCTCTGACTTCTTTTTCAGTAAGAAGAGGAAGGTTGTAGTGAAACAAGAAATGCACCTGAAAGAAGGTACAATGGTCAAAAAGCACAAGATACTTGTGGATGGATCAAATCTAGAAGAGGAAGACTTTTCCATGGAGGTAGAAGGATCTTTGGGGTATTTTTCTATGGACAACTTATTCTCAGTTGATAATATGAAATCAAGGTTGTAGCAGAAAAATCAAATGATAGCCCAGTTGCAAAGTCAAATAAAGAATACAAAGATAAATATTAGAGATGAGATAAATAAAGGACTGGAACAGGCCAGAGTTGTTGACAAACAAGAGATTCAACTGCTCAAGTCTAGTTTAGATGAGATAAGAAGATGAAATACAGTAAAGGGAAAATCATCCATCAAGAGGAATTAGTAAAGCAGTTGCAAGATAAATTGAGTTATACTGAAATCCAAGTGGTAAATATAACGATATTCCAAGCCCAGGCACTGGAAGTGCACCAGAAGCTAGAGGCAGAACAACAAAGCCTATTTTCTAAATTAGAGATCATTCAAAACCATTTTTTGGATGTAATTCAATCATTGGAGAACATTCCTTTCAAAGAAAAAGAGGCTACAACAGCCTGGGCTGCTTTCCAAAAGGTAGTCGTATTTTCAGCTAAAGAAGAGGTACTAGTAGATCCTAAATTAACTGTCACTTAACAGATCAAGGGTGATATCATGCTGAAGGTATGGGAGGCCAATATATCTAAAAGTAGGAAAATGGACAAAGAGATAAAGGAAGAATGTGAAGAGACTTTCGATTTGTTCGATAAAAAATTGTTAGACATTGGAAAAGGAAACTTCCTTGGACTACTCGGACACATGAATTTTATAAGACATCAACTGAACCTAAAAGAGAGATTAAATGAGGCTCGGATTGAAACTTTGTGGTTGATACAGGTCAATGTTGCACAAATGGACAAATGGTTGGTGAAGCCAAACCTACAGTTACAATCAGTAAAATTTGAGGATAAAAGGATTGAGGACAGGTTGTCGAAAATTTAGAGGAAATAGTATATGTTTGAAGCAAAGGATGTGTCGGAGCTTTCGCAAAGATTAGCACATTTTATAAAGAGGTGTGTCGAGTTTTTCCATCCAAGTGAAGAAAGTAATTCAAAGAAATGATGAATCGTTACATGCTTCTCGTTATACCGGTGTATGTAAGAAGATAGGAAAGAAACCAGTGGAATGGTTCCAGTCTTTATTTTTTTGTAACCGTTAAATATCTAGGAATAAGGAAAGTTCCAACCATATAGGGTTGAGAACCTTTGTATAAATATAATTTCAAAATACTTAGAGAAGGATTTTCTGGTCGATTGTAGCAAAGAAAATTCTCCTTCACAAGAATTAAGACAAATGGAATCCAGAGACTCCATATTACGTCAATCATGAGTTCTGTGTTCTTTTGTTCTTTCATATTTAGCATCATTTCTTATATATATTTGATGAATGTTTAACTGCAACTTAGTAAAACATCTACTGTGGTTATATGTTATTTAGTCATCTGAATGTTTACAGATTTTCCTCGTTGTGTGCTATTAGCAGACACAAGACCTGTGGATTATTTAGATCACCATATTTATATGCTTCATTAAAGGTTTCTCATCTATTTTCTTCTTTTGTTACAAAGTGAGATTCTTCCTTGATCGATGCCTCACATTGTTTAAACATCTTTATGTTTTCTTTCATCACATTCATTATTTTCAATTTAGCTCAGATACGGGAAACAACCTTTGAAATTGTTATATTATTAATTCAAATTTAGGAACTTTTCTCATATAATCTAAAACAGAAATAGCAAACCTAAAAACAACAGATATTTTAACCTTCTTTTCATACATGACTGTACCTATTGCGAGACAGCCTAATATAGCACCCGGCCTCACGGAACAAACCAGCATTGTGTTAACCTTGTTTAATACTATCCTAGAGACAGACACCACCCGGGTTGAACTTGAATGTTCATGGGCAGTCATCGAACAGGACATAAGCATCCAGGAACAATTGGAAGCTAGACAAAGACAGCTTAGAAATCAGCCATAGCGTCTTTTCCCAAAAAACTAATTTTCTTTCATTTATCAAAAACCCTCTTTATTTTCGGATGCCTTGACATTAAACCTTAAGTATAAACTCAGGAACAACATATTTTTGGCGCCATTTCTGGGGACGAAGAAATGAAACTATTTTCCCTGGGAAGAACGACATTGATAATTTCTTTCTTTGACAGTGAACAAAAATTGAAAACTTTATAAGGTTATTTTCATCTTTCACTTGGCAAGTCCACAATTAATAAATTGGCTTTTAACCGAAAGAATACCAGGAAGAATCCAGACGAAAAACAGACTTCGTCTGTATCTGACCAAAAAAAAAAATTGAAATCAAGAAGATACCTTAAACAGACTGCTTCATCAACAAGTAAGATTTATCAACCTAAATTCACACAGTCGAATACTAAGGATCTACTTGAAAGATCGAATACCCCACTCCTTTAAGGAGAACCATCAACCAATAGAATTGAAATTCTAGAGCCCGGATTGGTCTTAACCGAATTTAAAACTAAGACCTTCTCAATTGTTTCTTTCACCAATAAAGGTAAAATATATATCTCACTTCCCGCCTTGATTGACATTTCTTCACTTCCCAAAGTTTAGTTTCCCGTCTCTCAAAACTCCGACGAATATATTGCATACCTTGACTAGACTCCTGTTGATTCTTCTGTATATTCACCCTGTGAGTTCGAAGAAACCAGTCCCCGTTTTCCAAGTCCCTCTTTTTCAAGTTTCTTGTCCCTTTACAACCATTTTCCTGAAACCATCTTTCCCTATTCAGGCACAACCGAAGGGTTACCACACCCCTTTAAAATTCCTTCTTGTAATCTCCAAGTTTCACCCTCTAAATTATTAATGGTTGCGACTGGAGAAGGTGGGGTCGGGGGTGGTGTCATAGGCAGTGTTGGAGGAGGAGGAGAATTCGTTCAAGTACCACTCCCTCGAATCTTTGCCAAAGTAGCTGCCAGGTATGATCCTTTGGTCCTCCCGGTTCCTCTTCATGATCTACCCAAAAATTACATGAAGAATCTGTCGAAATTCACAGGAGAAGGTGATTTAACCGCAACCGAACACATCAATTTCTTTGATCAATTTGCTAACATCCTTGATCTTGAACATGAGGATGTTTATTCGAGACTCCTAGTCCAGAATTTTGAAGGACAGGTGAGAACCTGGTTCCGAGGTCTAGCAGCAGGATCAATAAGGTCGTACAATGAGTTGGAAAATGCTTTTATCAGACAATGGGGAGAAAGGAAAAATCATCTCTACTATCTAACCGAGTTTGGGGCTCTAAGAAAGAAAAATTCAAAACCAGTTCTCAAATTTACCCAAAGGTTTAATAAATTGTATAATAAAATTCCATCCGAGGTTAAACCTTCCCAACCTGCAGCGAAAGTAACTTTTGTTGGGGATTTTGACCCTGATTTCACCCTATTGTTGAGGGAAAGGAGATCTGTGGATCTCACTAAAATGCAGGATGATGCTTTGGAAATTGAATCAAACATGATGTTATCATGAAAGTTAAAAAAAAATTGAAACGGGAAATAAGGAAACCAGACGATACAGAGACCAAGCGGGACCCTCTGGATCCGGAAGGTCTTCAGAAGACAAGATGGATGATATGGTGAGAATAATTAAAGAATTGTCAAATAAGATCTCAAGAATGGAATTGGATCAATCAAAAAATTATCATTTCCCTAGAAAGGATTTCAGAAGGAATCCTAACCCTCAAACACAACAAAGACAAATTAAGAATGAGGACCAAAAGATTCAAGCCCCCTTCAAAACTGAAAATTTTATAGGAGGAGAAGACATGCAAGATTTTGAGGAATTATAAGAATACATAGGTAATCTTGGCGATGATTGTCAACAACCTTATTTGATGAGACAAGATTATGAAAAATCCTTAAATATAGAATACCGATCGAAGAATAACAAGAACAACAATATTATAGAAGATTCAACTTATCAAGGAATCGTTGATGATGTAATGGCCAAACTCCACCAGAAGTACAATCTAAGGCCTAGAAACAGAAATATCACAACCACCCCAGTGAAGAAAATCCTTCCAAGGGGGGAAACAGACGAGGCAGTTCCAAAAGTTGTTGAAAATCATATTGTTAAAACAAAGATTGTTGACACACTGCCTACCAAGGCAAAGTCAACAGAAACATCACTCATCAACACAAGGAAAATGGAGGATCTTGTGGCTGAAACAAAAACCTCACAAAAAAATAAAACTGAAAAGAAGGGGATAGAATCCCAAACCACAGAATTTGATAAAACAATGGGAAATTTCAGTCTAGAAAACGAAATTAATAAAATCAAAATCCCTATACCTCTTGTCGAAATGGAAAAAAACCCAATATACAGAAAGCAAATTGCCAAAATAATTAATTTTTCAGACAATGAAAGTCAAGTTGACGTGATAAATATAGAATATGACAAGCCTAATATAATTTATGGTCCACATTTCGAAGGCGCCAGAGATACCATTTCCCCTTTCTATATCACGCTAATTGTGCATGATCACCTGCTCCATAATTGCATGTTGGATTCTGGAGCCTCTCACAATGTAATTCCTAAATCCATTATGGATAGACTTGGTCTCAAAATCACTCGACCTTATGGAGATCTATATTCATTCAATTCGAGAAAATTTAAATGTATAGGTACGATAAAAGATTTAGTAGTTAATCTTGCATAGATACATGTGAAAAGCGTTCTAATGGATGTGGTTGTTGTTGATATACCCCCAAAGTATGGCATGTTGTTATCCAGGTCTTGGGGCGCCAAACTTGGAGGATCCCTCCAACTCGACATGACATACACCACAATCCCTATTTTTGGAGGACAGTTCACATGCTTGTACAGAGAAACAACGTTAACATTCACGGTAAGTGACCCGTTGAACCCAAATAATTACCCTGTTTATATTGCCGATCAAGATTTAGGGAATTTTATTATGTCTATTGATGATGATATTGATATATGTATAGAAGAAAGTTGTACAAAAGAAGAAAAAGAAGAAAAAATAAATAAAGATGTATATAGTTACGGAGTTTGGAAAATGTTTTTTGATGGTGCTTCATCTTATGAAGGAGCAGGAGCTGGAGTGTTATTCGTGGCACCTGATGACGAGTTCATTATTCATTTTTCTTATAGATTACAGTGGGACATATATTATACTAACAATGTATGTGAATATGAGGCTCTAGTCCTAGGTTTGGAAGCTGCCAGAAAATTAAAGATTAAGAACTTATAAGTCTATGGTGATGTTGAACTGATCACTAAACAAATTAATCGTCAATACTAGGCTAAGCACCCAAGGTTGAGATCTTATAGGAACTGTTCCTAGGATCTAATGGAGAACTTTTTCTCATCAATTAATCTTCATTACATCCCTAGGACTGAAAATCAATGGGCAAATTCACTAGCTAAAGTGGCCTCAACCTTTGTGCCTCCAACGGTTTTCAAAATTAAATACCATATAGAAATGAGACATAGACCTTCCATATCGAATAACATACAGCATTGGCAGGTTTTTGAGGATGATGAATAGATCAGGAAATTTTTAGAAATGGTAGTTGATTTTTCCGAAACACACATCGACCAAGAAAACCACAATGATCTCGCTTGGCTCATGCAGGAAGGGGACGATCCCCAAGAGTTTCAAGATAAGATTGCTAATCATCATATGCTTATTTTGAAAAACAATCAGATCCCCAAAGGCATAATCCCCTTAGAGAGGTTATTTAATCATGATGACATCCCTTTGAAGTCCACTTTACAGCCTCAGCCAGAAGAGGTTGAATATTGTGATATAGGTACCAAAGAAAATCCTAGGTTGGTAAAATTATCTAAGTACCTTCCCCCTGAAATAAAAAGTAAGTGTATTGAGTTGCTTAGACAATATAAAGATGTATTTTCTTGGTCCTATGATGAATTGAGAACTTATGACACTACTATAATGGAACATAAAATTCCTCTTAAACAAGGTGTCAAACCTTTTAGGCAGAAGCTCAAACAGATTAACCCTATATTACTGCCTGTGATAGAGAAAGAAGTGAAGAAACTGTTGGATGCCAAGATCATTGTCCCACTAAGATACTCCAGGTGGGTAGTTAATTTAGTCCCAATAAGAAAGAAAAACGATGAAATCAGACTGTGTGTAGACTTTAGGAATTTGAATAGATCATCACTCAAAGACAACTATCCATTGCCTAAGATGGATCACATTTTAGAGAAAGTAGTAGGAGCTAACATAATGTCTACGATTGATGGTTTTTTAGGCTACAATCAAATTTCAGTCCATCAAGATGATAAATAAAAACTGTGTTCACTACACCTTGGGGTACCTTCATGTATGAAAAAATGCCTTTCGGTTTAATGAATGAAGGAGAAACCTTCCAACGAGCTATGGGCATCGCCTTCGCCGGTGAAAGAGATAAGTTTGGTGTTATTTAACTTGACGATCTAACTGTTTTTTCTAAATATGATGCAAAACATCTAATACACCTCAAGCAAACTTTCGAAAAGTGTCACAAATTTGGTTTGTCTTTTAATCCCAAGAAATATCATTTTGCAATGCAGGAAGGTAAACTCTTGGGCCATATAGTATCTAGGGATGGAATTAAAATCTATTCGAAAAGGATTGAAGCCACAGATACTATTAATATTCCTAGGAATAGGAAAGAAATTCAATCATTTCTAGGGAAAATAAATTTTTTGAGAAGATTCATTCCAAATTTTGCTGAAATTGTAAAATTGATTACAGATATGCTTAAGAAGGACAGAGAGGTAAAATGGACAAACAAGGCCAAGGCATCATTTGAACGCATAAATAAAGTCATAGGTGAAGCACCAGTACTGGCGAGTCCTGATTATTTGAAAGAGTTTTTTATTTTTTCCTTCGCTTCTAAGCATACAATTGCAGTCGTACTAATACAGAAAAACGATGAGGGTTTTGAACAACCCATTGCATTTTTTAGTAAAAGTATCAGAGATGTTGAGATAAAATACAACATATTGGAAAAACAAGCCTATGCAATGGTGAAAGCTCTCAAAGCTTTCATAACTTACGTACTGCATTCAAAGATCATTGCTTATGTGCCTACTAGTTATGTTAAGGATATACTGGTTCAACCCAACAGTGATGGAAGGAGAGGCAGATGGTTAGCCAAAATTTAGGAGTTAGACCTGGAAGTTAAACCAACTAAACTTATTAAAGTTCAAGGTTTGGCTAAATTATTGGCTGAATCAAATTTGAAATCACTTGGAATAAATCATCTGCAGGAGAACGAAGGATTTTTAGAGATAGATCAAATCGATGTCACTTGTTGATTAAGGTTGGTTGTCATTGATGTCAACCCTTGAAGAAAGCCCCATAGCACAAAGGTTTGGGTAATGGACCCAAGATTGTTTGATGTAAATATGACTCATTATTTTTTTTTCATGGTTGATAAGAAGTAAATATGGATGAACTCCAAAGTGGTCCCCTTATGGTGAAAGCCCTCACGGGAAGACGCTTTGCAGAGTAATAGAACCCATGATTAATTGTGGAATAATGAGATGAAGGATAGTGAATTTGTCAGGGAACCTATCCTATATGGATAGTGCTTCTCATGCCATTTTTGGTGGTATGTAGAACGTCACATAACTCCTCACGGTTAGAGAGTTATGACCATGTGAAGTTGGAGAACCCAGGTTTGGGTAATGGACCCAAGTTTGTTTGATGGATAAGGGTATGATTTTTTATATATTTGAAGGTAATACTATTCCATATGGATATTACATTTCATTACATTTCTGGTGGTATGTGTAATGTCACATAACTCCTCACGGTTTGAGAGTTATAGCCTTACGAAGTTGGATGACCCTCATATGTCATCTAGAAGCCCCAAAAGGTCAAAGTAGTCAAAGTGGTTTAAGAGATTTTAAAAGGTAAATAATAAAGTGAAGTGATGAGTGTATTATAATTCAAAGTGAATAAAAAATAAA
>ML780120.1:826203-887969 GCA_009831015.1 Picea engelmannii
TAGGCATGTGAGACTAAAGAAAAGTTTGATGAAAATGCTAGTCTCTTGTTGTTAAAGTTAAGGAAGGTTTGAAGGAATGTGATCATATACACCAGGTCTATTACAGAGCTACAAATCAGATTTGGATGATGAAATTGATGAGGAATTTTGGTTGAGGTACATGTTGAGTACATGGTTGAGACAAGTAGTTAATGAGTTGGCACATACATGAGGTGTATAGTTGATGATGTTGGTACATATTGATGAGTCATAGTTGATGATTAGTTGACATGTGATTGGTACATACTTGGTACATGATTGGATGCACTTGTTTATGGTACAGGTTGATTACAGGTTGTTTGGTACAGGTTGGTGATGGTTGATGCACTTGTTTATGGTACAAGTTGATTACAGGTTGAGGTACAGGTTGATGCATGGTTCATATTTATTGGTACATGTTTATAGCGGTATATCTCACAGTGATAGTGTGACATTGGTTCCATCATTCTACTTCCACTTCAAGGTGGCAAGATGGGACAAGGATAGGTGGTTGTAGCCACCTTCCAATTGTAGCCGGAGAACATAGGGGGTTGTAGCCTCCTTCTGGTTGTAGCCAGAGAATTGGGGATTTGGAGCTTCCCTCAGGTTGTAGCCTAAGAAACTAGGGGGTTGGAGCCTCCTTCCAATTGCAGCTAGAAAACAAAGGAATTTGTTGCTTCCAATGAATGTAATTCTTCAAGACATATAAGAAAAAGCATTCTGTGGTTTTCTCCCGATTTGGGTTTCCACGTAAAACATTGGTGTACTATGTATGTGTGTGATTGTTTATTTCTTACTGCTCATTATTGGATAATAATTCTACATTGATATAACATTTGAAGAAAAAGGATTATAATTACGCTATTACTGATTCACCCCCCCTCTAAGTAATCCAACAATTGGTATCAGAGCAGGTTCCTTCAGAAATTAGTTTAACCACTTAAAGGTAGATCATGGAGAGTACCAACTCATATAAAAAGGGAATACCATAGTTTGATGGACAGAAGTATGTTTTTTGGAGCATAAGGATGAAGACATATATACAAGCACAGGGATTTAAAGTTTGGCAATCAATTGTACATGGATACACAGCACCAGCAATTCCACCAACAAATGACAAAGTAGTGAAACTCGATGAGAATAATTCCAAAGCCAAAAATTCACTTTTGAATGGTCTCAGTGATACGGTATTCACCAAAGTTGCACATTGTAAATCTGCTAAAGAGATTTGGGACAAGCTTCGAAATATTTATGAAGGAGATTCAAAAGTCAAAGCAGCAAAGCTTCAAACTTACAGAGGTCAGTTCGAACAACTAAAAATGAAGGAAGATGAAGATATCGCAACGTACTTCTTACAAGTCGATGAAACAGTGAATGCAATCATAGGATTGGGAGAAGAAATCGAAGAATCTGTAATTGTTCAAAAGGTACTAAGATCTCTTCCTATGAGATTCAACCCTAAGATATCAGCACTAGAAGAAATATCAAATCTAAACTCAATAAGAATGGATGAACTGCATGGAATCTTTGCAGCATATGAGATGAGAACTAAACAGGAAAATCCAGATGTAAAAGAAGCAGCCTTCAAAGAATCCAAAAGATCAAAGAAAAAGAAAAAGGAACAAGAAGAATATAGCAGTAGCAGCGACGCCTCGGAAGATGATGAAGAAGTGGCCAACTTTGTCAAAAGACTGAACAATGGAACCAACGATAGGTATAGAGATAAGTTTCCTTTAATTTGTTTTAATTGTGATGGTATTGTTCATTTTGCTAACAAATGTCCTCATAAGAAAAATATAAATGATGAAGGTTACTCAAAAGGAAGACAAACATATAAAGGTAAAAGAACTACAAAGAAAGATTTCAAGAAAATCTTTTGCAAAAAAGAAGACATCTCATCATCAGATGAAGATGAAGTTAGTGACAGTGAAACAAGGAGAGTTCTATTCATGGCAGTAGAAGACTCTGATAAAGAAGACTCTGAAGAAGAATATGAAGAAGAAATTGAAGAGGCATAAGTTGACTTCCGAGAAGAATTAATGAGTACCATAGAAGTTATCAAAATAGAAAACAAGAAAAACAAGAAACTACAAGAAGAACTAGATAAGAAAAAAGACACTCAAGAACTAGAACAAATGGTCACAAATTTGAAGGTTCAAATAGAAGAAGATAAAAGAATTGAAGAAGCACTCAAAGAACAGCTAGAAGGAAAGGACGGGATCATTGGAAACCTGGAAGCAGAGATTGTCACACTAAGAAAGGATATTCAAAAGAAAAATTTGCAGAATAGCTCAAAAGTTCTGGATGACATTATTAGCAGTCAAAAATCTCATCTTGACAAGTCCGGACTTGGATACAATCAGGAAAAAAAAGGATCAAGCTCCAAAATAACAGAGCAAGAAATAAATCCAAAAATCTATGCAGAAACAATCAAAGGGGATAAAAAGATATACAAGGAATATTACAGGGACACCCCTCCACCAAGAAGATTCTGATTTCAGAATCAACAACAAATAGACAGGCCTCAAGAAGAAGAAGGATTCATAAGAGCAGCTCCTTTCAAAAGATCTTCAACTACCAGGTATCAAACTATATTTTTTGGTTTATGTTATGAATGTAATAATTTTGGACATAAAGCTGTAAATTGTAGAGCTAACAACAAGAACAATAACTACTTTGAGAGCCATACACAAAGGGGTTATTCAAGAAGACCTAGTGAAACACAGAGAAGAAGTTACAACATGTTTGAATCTTTGAGCACTGAAGTGGAATGTTACAAATGTAACAATTTTGGACACATGGCCAAAAATTGCAGAATGGAAATCCCTCTTAAAGAACCTCAACAGAGTCACAAACAAGAACATCAGAAAACGACATGAATAAGGAAGCAAGATCAGTATAGCAATGAAGAATTCACAGTCGCTCTACAATCTAAACAGAAGAAACGTGGTTGGTATGTTGACAGTGGATGTTCAAAACACATGACAAGTGATAGAGACAAGTTTCTTACATTACGAAAGGAAAGAGATGGATCAGTCTCCTTCGGAAATGATGATTCAGCCAAAATCATTGGAAAAGGCACGGTCTGAATTGGGAACAAGAATGAAAAGGCAGAAAATGTTCTACTAGTAGAAGATATGAAAAATAATCTTTTAAGTGTGATTCAAATGTGTGACCAAGGTCATAAAGTTACTTTCAATTCAAAAAAGTGTGAGATAAGAAAAGAAGGTTCAGGAAAATTGGTCGCTACAGCTGCAAGAACTTCAAGCAATATATATGTGTTAAGTGAAATTGGAAATGAAAAGTGTTGTCTAGGAAAGAAAGATGAAAGTTGGATATGGCACGGAATAATGGGTCACATGCATTTTGATAACCTTGTCAAAGTTATAAAAAGAGAAGCAATCAGAGAAATGCCCCAAATCACGAAACCAACCAACACTTTATGCAAAAATTGCCAACAAGGAAAGAAAACAAAGACTAGGTTCAAATCAAAGGAATATTCAACAACAAAACCACTGGAAATTGTGCATACTGATCTAGTTGGACCAACTACAACAAAAGGCTTAAAAGGTGAGAGATACTTTATGTTATTATTTGATGATTATACAAGAATGACTGCAGTTTGTTTTCTCAAGAACAAGTCAGAAGCTTTTGAAAACTTCAAGATCTACAAGGAAATGGTTGAAAATTAGATGGATTCAAGAATCAAATGCTTAAGATTGGATAATGGAGGAGAATTCACCTCAAAGGAATTTATGGACTACTGTAGCAATCATGGAATAAAAAGGCAATTCTTTGTCACTAGGACACCTCAACAGAATGGAGTTGTTGAAAGAAAGAACGAGACTGTACAATAAATGGCTTGAACAATGATAATGGATTCAAAGTTGACAGATATTTTTTGGACATGGGTAGTGCATACAGTAGTTCACATTCAAAATAGAGTAATGCTCAGAAACAACACTGATAAAACTCCCTACGAGCTATGGAAAGGAAGACCAGCGAATGTGAAGCACTTCAGAGTTTTTGGAAGCAAATGCTACATCAAAAGAGAATATGGTAGAATGGGAAAGTTTGACTCTCGTGTGGACAAAGGAATACTTGTTGGTTACTCAAGTACAAGAAAATAATACAAGTGTTACAATCTAATATTAAACAAAGTTGTGGAAAGCATCAACGTAACAATTGATGAAACAGGCAGACCAGAATCAAAGGAAGAAGAAACCAAATCAATGGAACAACTTTTTGAAGAAGACTATGAAAAAGAAGTAGAAAAGGAAGATGAAGATGAAGAGAATCCGACAAAAGAAGAAGAGAAATTTCAGCAAGTATCTCCAAATACACCTAGCAAACGAGTACAGAAGAATCATCCTTCAAATCGGATTATTGGAAACAAAGGTGCAGGAGTTGAGACTAGAAGAAAAATCAGTTCACCAGAACAAACACACCTAGCACTCTTATCTACAATTGAACCAAACTATTTTGAAGAAGCCAGCAAGGATGAATTTTGGAATAAGGCCATGGATCAAGAATTGGATCAAATAGAGAAAAATGAGAGCCCTGATCCAAAATCAAAAAGGCCTATATTTGTTGGATATGGTGATGGTATTAAGGGGTATAGGTTGTGGGATCCTACTACCCATAATATCACCATTAACAGAGATGTAATATTTGATGAATCATATTTCATCAAATCATATGTAGATGTTCAAATGAAACAGGAAGAAGTACCTAAGTATCAAAAGATTTAGTTTGAAACCAATTCAAATACAAATGTAAGTGAACATGAAGAATTTTTTGAATATATTCATTTAGAGTTTCCTGTAGAGGAAGACATGGTTGATGATAACAATCAAAAGAATGTGGATGAGCCACAAACTTCCCTAAGGAGGTCTACATGGATCAGAAATCCTCCAAGAAGGTATGATGATTTTGTTTCGTCAATTTCTTTAAGTACTAATGATGATGAACCTTCATTCTATCAGGAAGTTGTGAAGGGTTCTAACAGTTATAAATGGAAAGAAGAAGAATATCATAGGATAATTCAGTAGAAAGTCTAATGTATGTGATGGTTAGTACAAGGCCAGACATTTCACATGCAGTTGGGGTTGTCAGCAGATATATGGAAAATCCAGGTAAAGAGCATTGGGCAGTAGTCAAATGGGTGCTTCGGTATCTGAAGCACACAAGTGATTATTGTATCACCTATAATGTTGGTCGTGAGTTAGTCTGTGGTTATGTTGATTATGATTTTGCAAGTGATTTGGACAAGAGAAGGTTGACTTCAGGATATGTCTTTACTCTCATGGGTGGAGTTATTAGTTTGATTTCAAAGTTGCATAACATTGTTGCTTTATCCACTACAAAATCAAAATACATAGTTGCTTCACATGCTTGCAAAGAGGCGGTTTGGTTAAAAGGTTTTTTTGGTGAGTTTGGAAGGATGCAGGACAAAGAAAAGCTACTTTGTGATAGTCAAAGAACTATTCACTTGGCTAAGAATCCATCCTACCACAGTAAAACAAAACATATTCCTATCAAGTACCATTTTGTAAGACAGGTTGTCGATGAATGTGGAGTCTCTCTTGAAAAAGTTCATACAAAAGAGAACTATGCATACATGTTCACAAAACCAGTACTTTTAGAGAAGCTATGATGGTGCTTGGCTTCTTTTGGCTTGCAGAAAAGGTGATGAACAAAAGGAAGGAGCAAGGTATCAGGTTAATTGTTATTAAGGTGTAGATTGTTGGAATTTTGGTGACAACAAATTCCCAAGATTAGTATTTTAGACCCTATAATTCAGTGTTGGTTGTAACTAATGAGACTAAATTAGAATATGGGTGAGAGCGCATTCATTAGTCAATTATTCTATAACTGTGTATTCCTATATATTCATTTTATGCTCGTAGAGGCTGAGTGTGAGTGACATGAATGGGTGAGATATTGTAATATTCATGATCTGAATAATAAGACAACCGATACCTTTGCTTGGTGGATGCAGCCCAAATCTGGGGTAAACCACGTAAATCTATGTGTTTTTAATTATGTGTGACTATGCTTGGCTTATGATATTTGTGTTTCCAAATTTACAAATATAACATTGTTGAGTAAATTTTCTATCAAATGGTATGATGATCATTATGTAAATGCTCATTGTTTAATACTAATGATTCACTTATTTACAAGATCAAATTTATCTCTTCTCGGAATATGTTCTTGGTTGTTGTCTTTGTCCCAGGCAGGTTACCCTGTAAATTCCATGGAGGTTACCATGGAGATGTTCTTGTTTTGTTTTGGGCAGGTTACAATGAAGGAATGACTGGTAACAACACTGAAGAAGTGTTGTTATTGTTTCTTATTCTTATTCTTGTTCTAGGCATTTCAAAGCTGATAGCTCTGAGAGGGAGCTATAGTGACGATTGTGCATGTTCTTGTTTTTTGTTCTGGTTCCTATTTCCTTATCATAAGAATGTTGTTCTTGTCTGTTATTTTCCCTTGTTATTTCTCTTGTTCTGGGTAGGTCACGAGTGATAGCTCTGAGAGATATCTATAATGACATTTGCAGGAGGCAACAGATTATATGGTCTCTAGTTTGAGACATGGAGTAGACTATCCAGGCAGAGAGTTGTGTACATGATAGTATACATCCATGTACTGAAGTAGAAGAGGAGGAAGTTAGAACCTTCTGGAAAGAATGATACTTTTTTGGGATACAGAATGTCTCATATGGATATTGATAGTGAGGAGTAGAGGGTTTTGAAGGATGTCTATATAGATCCCTCTAGTTCAAGACTATCAGTAGAGCCAACAGGGCCAATGGATCTACCTAGAGATGTTACAGTGACCAGGAAGAGACCAGTGTGGCTGTGTGATACTTTGCAGGATGCATAGAGGCATGCAACTCTCTATGGTACCTTCTAGGAAAGAAAAAAAACCTCATATATTCTCGAGTTATATGGCATTGATAAGCCACATCATGAGGAGGGATAGATGGCTCCACCAGTGATGAGGAAGGTGGCCCCACCAGTGGTGAGGCAGGTGGCCCCACCAAGTAATAGCTCATAGGGAGCCAAAGTTCATAGGAGTCAACCCTCGGGATCCAGTAGGGAGGAGAATCCTCCCAGGACAATTCGTAGGAGATCAAAATTCAGAGGATGTCAGTAGGACCAGAGGGAGCAGATGGCTCTGGAGATTGTACATACTTAGAGGGAGTCAAGATCTAGAGGGAGTATGCAGAATCAAAGTGAATATGTTCTCAAAGAGAGTCAGTTGGATCATATGGAGATCTGATCATTCAAAGGGAGTTCCCCCTCATATTCATGTGGGAGAGAGACATCTTCTAGCACTAATAGACAAGTGGCATGATTTGAGGAGGCTTCTAGGAGATGTGAGATCTCCTGGGAGGGTACACTTACTTTAGTAGACCTTTCTATAGTGACTGAGGAGGTATCCAGTTAGGAGGATTGGGGTATGGATTTTGTCTCAGTCATAGAGGGAGAATCCAGTGAGGTAGACTGGACAGCAGAGCCTATTTTAGTGACATAGGGAGTTGGCCTCAGAGTTCGAGGTGGTGGATCTTGGCCAGATGTATTATTTATTGGGATTAAAGGTGTGACAAAGATCAGATGAGATCTCCCTCATTCATGGGATACTGATGAGATTCGATATGATGGACTATAAGTCCATGGTTATACCTATGGAGACAAATCTGAAGAAGTTGAGTGATTTTACTTCAGATTCAGATTTGGTGGATCCCATGATGTACAAGCAGTTTATTGGATCCTTGATGTACCCGGTTAACACTAGTTTGGATATTTGCTTTGCAGTGAGAACCTTGAGTCAGTTTATGGTAGATATGAGACACTACAATTGGATTGCAGCAAAGCATGTGTCAAGGTGCCTGCATGGTACAATTGGATATGGATCATATATGTCTCAGGTGGTGAAGTAAGGTAGCAAGGATATACATATTTTGATTGGGCAGGGAGTACAATAGACAGATTGAGCACCTTGGGGTGCTTCTTCAACTAGGGATCAGTTATGATTTCAAGAAATCCAGTTTTTGTGTCACTTAGTACAGTAGATATGGAGTATATCATTGCCAGTATCGCAAGAAGAAAAAGCAGTATGGCTTCAAAAGATTCTTTTAAAACTTCATCTAAGACATGATGCAGAAGGGAGCATTGAAGCTCCAGTACATATCCACATATGATAACATAGTGGATCATCTGATACATGATACACAAGGGAGCAATGAAGCTCCAATATCCAAAGACAAGCTTGGCATGATTTAGAATGTCTCCCTCATTGAGAGGAAGTGTTAATGTTTTGGGAAGCATTGGGCATACATTCTCCTCCAATAGCCATGTGACCTAGCTAAGGAGAATGGCCCAGGCATAGTATTTATCCTTTCTCATGTGACTTGACAAGGACCAAAAAAGACTTGAGGTGTTTATGCTTCTCCAGATGGCAGTACCGGGCTGATATTTTCCTCTGATGGCCATGTTGAATTGGCTAAGGAAAATGGAAAACATTATCCTCTTATGGCCATGCTAACTTGGCTAAGGAGAATGGTACATTCTTCTCCAATGGTCATGTTGACTTGGCTAAGAAGAATGGCCCATGTGTATTATTTATCCTTGATCATGTGACTTGATCAAGAACCAATGAAGATTCGAGGTACATATGCATCGAACAGACATTCTCCTTTGATGGCCACGTTGAATTTTCTAAGGAGAATGGTCCAGGGCATTGATGTTCACTGTGTATTAGCATCGTGAAAACACTCTCCTCCAATGGCCATATTGACTTGGCTAAGGAGAGTGTCCCAGAGTGTTGATATCTCTGTGTATTAGCATCAAGCATTCTTCTCTGATGTCCATTCTGACTTGACTAAGAAGAATGAACCAAGTGTGGTATTTATCCTTGATCATGTGACTTGACAAGGACCGTTGGATATCTGAGGTGATATGTGGGAAAAACATACATCAATTGGGTGCTTTGTGGGAGAAGTATACATCAACTAGGTGCATGCCAGACAAGATTACATCAACCAGTATCAAGGACAACCTTTCTATGATAGAATAAATCCAAGTATGGAGAATGCCTCCCTCATTGAGAGGGAGTGTTGAAATTTTGAAACTTCAGGCAGTCATTCTCCATAGGAAGTACAAGAAGACCCATCTAACAAAAAATAATCCCCAGGAAGAAATTGAATACCCACGAAGAGAATTCAGCCCCACCAATAAAATATAGAAAATGATAAAGTAAATTTGAAGACCTGGAATGAGAAGTCGGCCCCATAGGAAAAGACAGGTGCCTAGATTAGTATAAATACAGGCTGGATCATTTCATTTGGACAGACAGACAATTCTCTTTTTGCAATGCACACTATCTAGTTTCTTTGTGCCAGTTGCAGTTCTTGATCTACTTACTTATGTGCTATCTTGGAGAGGTTCTAGGCTTGAAAGATCTTTCTCTTGGTTATTCTTGGTCATATTATTTAGGCGCTAGCTCTTGGAGGTGCTAGACTTGGAGAGGGCTCTTCTCTGTATGGTATTATGATCTGGTGATGGTGATGTACTGGTAATATCTTGGACTGAATTCTTCTATAAGAAATGTTGTTGGGTTTTCTCCCAAGGTTGGGCTTCCCAAGACAAACTCTTGTGTTCTTGTGTTGAGTTCTTGTGTCTATTGTGCTTGGTTAATATTTCTGATGCATTGTTATAGTTGAGATTTTGAATGTATAGTTATTCTATTATAACTATGGTATGAAATTGAATCTTGAATTGAAATCATAAAGAAATAACTAACAGATATGAGAATTAGAAAAATCAACACTAATAGGGGGTAATAATGACCCTCCCATACCTAGACTTGGAAAATTGTATAATTTTGTAAGCTAGTGTGAAGTTTGAAGAAGATATTTTGTGAGATCTATCTAATGGATTTTGTATTAACATGACTCACTTTATATGTCGTGTTTTGATTGTGTACCTCGAGTCCAGTCTTCATGATGTCTCTTGGACCACATGAGCCCCCTCCTTGGATGATGATTGCACATGGTTGATGACACTTGAATCCTTTGGAGGATAATGAGGGGTTATTACCCCACTTGTATGAATTTCATCCCCGTCGCTTGAGGGAGGTCGTTTGGCACCCCTAGTAGGACGTTGGAGGATTTGATCACATGGCTCTGGTCACAGAATTCCCTAGCACATGCAGACATGACCTTGAGGTCATTGGTAATGGGACATTCCACCTAGAGGATGATTGATTTGATGAGACATTTCACCTTTTGAGGAGGATGTTGGGACTTTTCTTGAGGAAGTTTCACTTGGAGGGATGATGCGGCACTTCACCATGCATGATGGCACCCTTTGGAGATGGAACGTTAAACTTTGATGATGAGACGTTGCACTAGGAGCATGGATGTTTCATATTTATGATGATTGGAGTCTTGTGATGAGATGTTTGGGTTTCCTTGAGGATGACATGGAACTTTTGATGATGTTACAACCTTTGGAGGGTTTGAAGCACCGTTGGAGATTAAACGATGTACCCTTTCATCACAACATTTCAATTTTTTATCCTCTTTTCACCACTATGGAGTGAATCAGGCTATGTGTGTGAGCATTGGAGCACTCTTTATGGGATGATTTGATGTATGAGTCAATTTACTTCATCTTGGAGGAATTGTTGGGGGTATTAGAGACCTTTCCACTCTCGTATCATGGATTATTTATGTATTGTTTCCTTATATCTATGGTTTATGAGAGATAAGGCATTATTTTATTTTTTTAGGGCTTGTATTGTGTAAGAAGGGTTCTAGATCTCTCATATAAATAAGAGAATCACTTTTCACTTTCAAATCATTGTTATTAGTGGAGATTTACTACTACATGTCGCTTTCATGAAGAATGTTATGGATGGTTAAATAGGACGATTTCTTTGGGAGAAAATGTTTGTAAATCTTCTACCACTTTGATGACATGGAAACTAGGGTTTTGATGCATGGAGGATATCTTGAGTAAGTTTACACTTTTTCATCTTATGATTTTGTTTAATTAATAACAACAATAATCTATTTTTAAGGTCACAGCCAAGCCAGACACCAAATTGGTGTATGAGACCCCCTTGTTTGTGGGACAAGGGACCCCCTCCGTGCAACAATTTGACTTCTAAAGTCTACGAAGGTATACATACCCTAACCCCCTCTAGATTTGAACATGTGACCTCCAAGGAGTAAACACATGTTCTTAATTGTTAGGCCCACTCAGGTTGTATTATGCATTATAAGATTGATGTTGTTCTCAAGTGGTGATTCTTCATCCTCTTTGATAATTTTTAAACAAACCCTATTTTTCAAAACCCTTGGAAGGTTTACGACTAGAGAAACTTTCCCTTGTATCATCCCAAAAAAAAATAGGAATGCCTAGGGTTAGTAGTGGACAACCTCTCAATCTCACCCTAAATTTATCCACTTAATTCTCCCAAAGAAGGCATTCTTTTTTATGTCATATTCCCAAAGGAGTAGGCACTAATTATTTATCCATAATATTCCATCAAATCTTCTGAATTTTACTACTAACGGTTAGGATTAGGGTTTAATTTGCTGCAATTTTTCATTTTTAGCCAGAGAAACCTCGATGTTTAGTGTGTTCAAGCATACTACTCCCCTAAATTCATCACTAAAACCCTAAATTAATTTTCTGGAATGATATTACATTCACCTAAAGGTAAAACGTCTAGGGTTTTAGGGATAGTTTTTACTATTGATTTTTCTTATTTTGTTGGAAAATAAAACCCTAATTTAACCTAGAATTTAGCCCTATAATTTACTAGATCATTTTATGATCAAAGGGTTATCTTCTTACTACTGCAAATTGATTATTTTACTACTGTCATAAAATTACTATGGCTTAAAATTGATTGGTTTATTGTTTTTATATATTCATTGCTGAAAAATACATTTAACACTACTGAAATTTGTATATTCTATTGTTGGAATCATCTCTATACAATTAGAGGTCATTTATTTTTACTATTGTAATATTTTTGAGTCTCTGCAACCAAATGTTGGATATGGGATTCAATGATATGGGCCTGTTGAAACTGTCTTTCCAGCTAAAGAAGATGGAATTTTATTGGTTTGGGGAGTGGAAATATCTAAGGGAAAGCATGTTGAGGCTAATAATGACTCCCACTTAGTATTGGTCTTCTTGAGTTCTTCCAACACTAAGAGTTTGATAAGAGAGAGATGAAAAATGATGACTTCAATCTGCTTGGTTCTAGTTTGCACCTTGTCTTCCATCTTTCCAATACTCTTGTACACATAATAAGGAAATTTGAGGGGTTTCTTGCCTGTGAAATGCATCAGAAGCCTTATATGATACTTGTAAACCTTGTTGAATCGTCCCTCACAAGTAAAGTTCCTTTGAATGATCCTCAAAAGTTGATCAAAAGATTCAAGCAAGTGCTTCCTTGGAACTCCAACTCTTAAATCTTCATCTTGGTGTTCAAGTTTAAAATAGTCATTGTAGCAGGTGAAACCAAGTGCTATACCTTTGAACCACCTGTCTCCTTGTGTAGGCATCTCTATTGTAGTAGCAATTGTCTTCTCTATCACTTGGAATTCCAGAGGCCCACTTCTATTTTTGTTTCCCTCAAAGTTCAAGGAAAATTGCTTTGCCACCTCTACGTTGTAGCCTTGTAACTTCTCACAAAATGTTAAAAACCCAACATGCTGGAAAGAATCCTTGCTCATCATATCTGCATTTATTAAACTCATTCCTTGAGGTTCAAACCTGCAAATTTCTCCACGCTTGTTGTATCTCTTCTTTTATGTTGATTTTTTTGTTGTCATGATGTGATGAAATGAAATTGCTTCTTACACAACCAAATACCTACAATTGAAAGGGTTAATATGGTGCATATGGTTTGTGGTGGACGAATTTCTTTTTGCAAAGGAGGTCAACACTTAAGTGTTTCAGGGATGCTTAGGGAAGAGAGGGTTTTCACAGGCAGAAAAACTCAATGGTCATGACAGAACCACAACATAAAACATAGACTTTTGCAGTTTTAGGGTTTGGTGTAAAATTTAAGGTTTTTCACTATAAATCTTTGCAACAGCAAAGCATGAGATCTCAAAGTACCTAAGGGTCAATATATATAGAAAACATAGCAAAGAAGCAAGCTTTAAAAGGCCGGATTCAGGACTTACCATCGAACAGGGCTTTCGCAGCGTTCAAGACAGTTTTTCAATGAGACCAAAAGTGGTGCAATGAACTACGAAATTT
Source organism: Picea engelmannii (assembly GCA_009831015.1). Classification (NCBI taxonomy): domain Eukaryota; kingdom Viridiplantae; phylum Streptophyta; class Pinopsida; order Pinales; family Pinaceae; genus Picea; species Picea engelmannii. Next base: position 839,520 of record ML780120.1, read on the forward strand.
CGCAGCGTTCAAGAAAATTTCGCAGCGAACAGACAGTTGCACAGTGAACTAGGAAATTTTGCAGTGTGTAGGTTTGGACACCAGTTTTGCAGCGAGAGATCCAGGAAGTTTCGCAGCGAGAGAGTTTTAGGGAAATTTTGATGCCTTATGAAATCTTTCGAATAAGAGGAGGGGCATTAATTAGGATAAACATTTCATTGTGTCCCTTCACACCATAAAATTCAATTATAACCCTTTGATAGTCCGAGAAAGTGCTAAGATAATGATGAACTTGTTCGTTGGGAAACTCTAGTAACTTTCACAACGACTTCTGCAGAGTTGGAGGAAAAACACTTGTCCAAGTGGAAGAATGGTACATTATCATAATACAACTTTCCAATGCTCAAGTACATGCCATATCAAAATCTTACATTATCATGATGCCCTCTTGAGATGACTTTGATCTTTGAAATGATACAATATCGCTTTTACAAAACATATGAGTAATGACCCTTTAATGACTCAAATGACATGCCATTAAAAAATGACACCCTATATCCTCTAAATGCAAGGTGCAACATTCAGCTTATTTGACTCAAAGACACAAATACGCAAATACTAGGCTAACAAGCCTCAACCTACATATATACATTTTTAAATGAGCCATGTTTTGGTCTTTACAAGACCAAGTCATAACTTTGAAACTCAATAGACATTTCTAACTTAACTTTGAATTTATTCATATTTAGTGAACCCTAACATAGGCTCCAATGGGGATGGCAGGCTCCTTGTGAGCTAACAAAGAAACAGCATACTAGTGCATATCCATCAGGTTTTTATTCACAACTCAAAACTAGATCAAGACTCAACAAACTTTGACTATTCAGCTTTATTTATGTACAAAATGAAATTTTAATCATACTGAAAACTCAGCTGACAGCACCCAACAGAATCTTAGGGCCTTCACCTCGGGCTTCAAATTTCTTGAAATTTTTTCCACACCTGCAAATTAAAAAGTAAAATGGATATGTACAATGAAGTGAAAGATCGAGTTGTTTTATGAGACATAATGTTTGACAAACCTACCATTGACAGGACCTCCATCTAGGAAATCGCCATTAAGTTCCTGCAATAGAAAATCTTGGCTTCCATGGTAAGCCATAATTTTGTACGGTCCCAACCAAAGATTATCAAATTTTCCATGCTTCTCCTTATCTTCATTTATGGCATCCCACTTTAACACTAGGTCATTTATTTTAAAATCATCAGCATTTGTTTTCTTATCAAAAACCTTTTTCATTTTTTCCTGCAACAATTGAGTGTTGTTGAACACCTCTTCTCTCATTTGTTGAACATGAATAAGTTGATTTATTCTTCTTTGAATTTCATTTGGCTCTACATCTTCTTCCTACAGCAATTTCATAACTGGTATCCCCAGAGAAGTGGGAAAAACTACTTTTGTTCCATATACAAGATGAAAGGGTGAAGTAGAAATAGATTTATTTTTGGTTATCCTATCTGCCCACAGTGAATATATGAGCTTCTTATGCTAGGCCTTTTTGTTTTCCTGCAGCATCCTTTTTATGATTCTTGTCGGATTTTTGTTGGATGACTCATCCAATCCATTACCCTGTGGATAATATGTTGTGGAATGGCTAAGAGTTATGTTGTAATCGCTGCAAAATTTAACCATTATTTTAGATTTTAAAGTTGTTGCATTGTTAGTTATTATTATGGTAGGACAGCCAAATCTAAACAGAATATTACTTTCCATAAACTAGATGATGACAGTATCAGTAGCTTGTCTTGTTGGCACCGCTTCAATCCACTTAGTAAAATAATATGTGGTTGTCAATATCCATTTGTGTTGTGTTGAAGATGATGGATGAATATCACCTATGAAATCAAGGCCCCATTGTCGAAATGGTGCCTCAACTGAAATTGGTTTCAAAGATAAGGGCAGCAACTTTCTCTTTCCCTCAAATATCTGACATTCATGACAAATTGAAATCTCCTTATACACATCAGAAAAAATGTTAGGCCAATAAAACCCAGCTCTCAGTATCTTATGCATTGTGGCTTTCCAATAGTGGTGCCCTCCACATTCACCCTTATGAGAATGTTTGATAGTTTTCTTCACCTCATCCTCTAATAAGAAATGCAACAGAATCCCACCTTGATCTTTTCAATACAAATAACTATCAAGTACACAAAATTTGATTTCCTTTTATTTCAAAAACATAGCTTTAGTTTTTCTTAATTCAGGAGGAGCTTGTAAGTTTTGCAAAACATATATGATATAAATATACCATATATATTCGAGAAACTTCTAAGATACCTGGGGTGTTGATTCTTCCTTTGAATTCTCTGACAATTTGGCAATAAAACTTATTCCCAACACATCATAATTTGACTGAGTCATCAGCTTAGCAATTCCTTGACCCTTGATTAGTTTCGATGTCTTTATATCCAAATCATATTCCAAAAAAATGGCTATGCATTTGCCTCTTTTTCCTTCAGGATCGGGTTGAATCAAAATATCCTTTACAGCATTATTAGGCACAAAAGCAACAATATCATAATGCAAAACATAGACACTAAATTCTCTCAAATCTTTCACCAATGCATATGCTTGCTTCTCCATGATATTGTACTTCAATGGAGAATCCCTCAAGGTTTTGTTGTAGTAGGTTATGGGCTATTCCAAATTCTATTCATTTTTTTGCAATATGACCCCTACAATGGTATGTTCTAAGGAAAAAGAAAATATGATGAAGTCTTTTGAGTAGTCTAGACTAGCTAAAATTGGTGCTTTGGTTAATGTCATTTTTATATCTTCAAAGGATTTTCTTGCTTCTATTGTCCATTTTCTTTCACTTCCTTTCCTCAATATGTTGGTAATAAACTTTATAATTTTTGCAAGGTTAGGAATAAACCTCCTCAAAAAATTAACCCTTCCAAGAAAATATTGTACCTCCTTTTTACTCCTAGGGATATTAATTTTTTGGATTGCAACCACTCTATTTGGATCTATTCTGATTCTCTCCTTTGAAATGATGTGACCCAATAGCTTGCCTTCTTACATTCCAAAATTTGACTTCTTAGGATTTAGAGAAATACCAAAATTTCTACATTTTTGAAAAACCTACTTCAAATGATCATCATCAAATCCAATAAAAATTGTAATATCATCGAAGTATATAACAACCAACTTGTCCTTCTCCTCCGCAAAATCTATATCCATATTCCTCTAGAACAATGCCCCTAAATTCATCAAACTGAAGGGAATCTTTGCATACATAAACGTACCCCATGGTGTGGTGAAATTTGTCTTTTCCTAATCATTTGGATGCACCAAAATATGATTGTAACCTGAAAAACCATCCAGCATTGACATTCTCTGTGATCCAGCAACATTTTGTAAAATATAATCCATTTTGGGAAGGGGATAATTGTCTTTGAGAGAGACTATGTTCAAATTCCTAAATTCCACACACAATCTGATTTCACCATTTTTTTTCTGACATTAACAAGGTCATCCAACCACTTAGAAAACCTCAAAGAAACAATTATCTTAGTTTCAAACAATTTTCTTACTTCCTTTTCAATCAGGGGCAGCAGCAATGGATTAATCCTCCTTAATTTATGTTTGAAAGGTTTTTGTCCTTCTTTCAGTGGAATGATATGTTGGATTATTTTTGTATAATATACCTTCAACTCTTCATAGCTCTAGGAAAACACATCTAAAAACTCCTTCATTAAGTTAACATACCTCTTATTTTCAGGAGTCAAAGATTTGGAATTTTTTATGAACTTTGGCTCATTTTTTTGTCCCAATATTGTAGTCTTCTACTTCACTTTCATTTGGAGTAACTTTAGGATTTTTTAACATGTCATTATTGTCAAAAAGTTCTTCTAGTGGAAATAAACCTTAGGAATGACATTATTTTTTAGTTGAACAATATCCTTACCAACAATTTTATTTAGATAATCATCTGAATTTGTAAACATATATGTTTCTGAGTCTTGATCAAAAAGATTATCCTCATCAATATGGGTGTTTGCAAATTCTTATGATTATTGGAGAAACATGATAACTTGTTGATCATCCTCAAACACTTGCCAATACTTGAAATTACCATGTACTACTGGCCTATGTCTTACTTCAACCTCATATTTTTTGTTTGAATGTATAGGAATTTTGAAAATGTTGGTTGAAGTAGCTAAAGCATCTGCAATTATATTATGTCCTCTCTCCGTATCAGTGAAAGATCATATTCTGTGAAATATTCCAAAAAATCCAAGATTGCATTCATGTATGCTCTCATCCTAGGGTGACTGGTTTGATAAACACCTTTAATTTGATTTATCACTAACTCAGAATCTCCATGTACAACTATTGTTTTTTCCCCCAAATTTTTCAAAGTGTTTAGACCCAAGATCAATGCCTCATGCTCATCCACATTATTTGTACAGTATGTTGATGGGACCTAAATCCCTTGACTCAACAGTAGGAACCAAACCCGCCACCGAGGCCCAATTAGACTCTGCAGTGTTTAAAATGGAATGGTTCTCCAGAACTTGTGATCCGATCGATTTATCGATGGGATTTGTGTTTCTTTGTGAAGGCTCTTCCTTCAGTTAGAACTATTTTCTTCTGTATTTTTCTCTTGGGTGGGGCTAATATGAGATATGTAAGCCAACATAAGCCAACTTGGCAATTAACAGGATTAATTTTTAACTACCAGGAAGAGTTTAAGCTTGGGATAACCAATTGCTCAACATGCAGACAATTACTCTATGACACAAGCCTAGTACTAATACATTAACCATGTGAGCATCTAATCATTGTCTGAGAAACTAACTATCAGAAAGAAAACACATATGTAATAAGATAATGGCAAGAAAAATAATTCATCTACCATAACCATGAATCACATAATAACACAACGATTTATCTCCATCATGAAAGAAAAGAACATCAAGACATTGTACCAGATAACTTGACAACAGAATTAATTGCTCTTACTCATTACTGCATCATTCATGAAACAGGATAGGAAGTAGTTCTTCTCCAAGTCCAATCACATTGCATCTGATGGAAATAGTTTGTCTCTGGTCCAGAAGGACTTCTAAATTCATATCAGTCTCAAAATAATTCTCCACAGCAAAAAAGAAGGAGTTCTTACAACAACCATCCACCATTGTTAATTGGTCGATGTCTTTATTTATAATATCGATTTCTAACCGAAACTAACAGCTAATTGTAGTTTAAACAAAAAAAAGATCGCTACGTGGTGTCATTTTCTAATAGCTTCTTTAACATTCGTCCTGAGACACTTATTGGAAAGGGTGACTGCTCTCGTATTCAGTCCACCTGAAAAACAAGTTTTTACAATTTGGGGCCCATGGAAATCTATGTTGTTCCATCGGGGTCGCGTATATTCCCCTAATGTATGCTACATGCACTTGGTATTTTACTAATCTGTAGTTCAGTTGTTGTAGCATGGCTCGGCCTTTGATGGGATGTTCTACAAATTGTTGTACTCGCCCTGGCTTCGCATCGGATGTTTTTGCTAACTCTTCGGTCCATAGGGCATCTTGTTCGGCATGTAGCTTGACCACATCTCTTAGATAAATGAAATTATCGGGCGTGTTGACCTCGTGGAACTTGGCATTCTATATTGTTATGTCGATCCTGCTTCGAAATTTCATTTGGGTTCATTGGTGAGATCATTGAGCACGCTTCGTTTGGTGGTTTTGGGAATTGTTCCTGCAAGCGGGGTTGAGATAGTTTAGTGATTGAGCGAATATGACAAAATATACCAACAAACATAATTGATCGGTGCGTACCTGTGAAGCTCGTTATTCTCAACCGTTTTAATACTTGCTTGGTCTTGGTTGCTCCTTTGAATTACCCGCAGTGTCTTTTATCCACGTCGCCGCTCCTCTTCTGCTTAAACGGGTCATGTCATCACGCCCAAGCGTGGAAAATTGAGTACGGTGGACACGAGCACTAGAACCATCATAGTAGTTGCTCGACCTCTAGGACTGGGAAAAGACGTCGGAGTTGAGCATGCGCGTGTATGCTCCCAGAAGGTCAAATACTGTAGCAAGGAGGTCGTTAAATCCCTCCAGAATCCATATTACCAAGTGTGTCAGCTGTCAACCGTCAATAATGGAAGCTGGGGGTTTTAAAGAGATTGGAATTTTCGTACTATGCATTCTTTGCAACTCTGATCGGCGATGCTTTAATCGTTTTGGATCACATATGATGAGAAGTTGTGACACGTTAAGTCTTCAAGGCATATTTTCATGTAACGTGAGTGTTCTTTTGGCACACTCTAGTTCACTTCTCTGTATGGCTATAAATTCTAGGAATTCTGTCGGAAATTCCACGCATACGTCGAGTTTGTGCCTCTGTGACGCTGATCTAGTGCGTTTATTCAGGCAAGACTCGACTCAATGGTTCTTATCACCTGTAGGTGTCCAAACCACCATGTTGTTTCATTATGGAATCCTCCCCTAACAAGGGACGGGGTTCGCGAGGTAGCCGGAATGTCAGGTCTGAGCCCCAACATGCTTGGGACTCCTTCTTATTGGCCCCCAGTGTCTTTGAGGCTTCGACAGGAGGTACAGTCATTTGCTCGGGAAAGGTGTCGATGCTTCTAACAGAATTTGGGGTGGAGGGAATTACGTCTGAATGAGGTATGCTTGGGGTCACGCCCCCAGAGGAGCGGACACCACGGAGAAGAGGGAGGCCCATTAAAGACACGAGAAAAAGGGAGGGAGATAACCCCGAGATGAGTTGAGTGTATACCCGGCTGCTGAGGAATCTACAACACTTACTAACTGGTCGTGGCTTGTGGAGACTTCCAGTAAAGGAAGCGGGGAATGAAAGGGGAGGTTAAAAGGACTGGCTTCTCCCATTAAGAGTCTCATTCAATAGTTAGAGCAGGCCCAGCTCGTGATAGTTGAACTCTATCAAGAAAACAAGGAGTTGTGGAACCAGTTGGCGGCGAAGAACCAGGGAGTACCGGTGTCGCAAGGTCGCGGAGGAAGCACAATCTGTGTCCAGAGACAACTTCGAGAAGCTCAAGACACAATTGTACAATTGCGCGAGGCATAGAGAACGGCAGTGAACAAGGAAAAGGAAACGTTACATGGTGTGAGAAGCAGTCCGGGAGAGAGTGTGCGCGCAGGAGATGCATAATGGGTGGCCCCCCTGTTTTGGGTTGCCCATAGTTACACTCAACACTTCTTCCCTCTTGTTGTAAGAGTTTTTTTTTGTATTCTCACTGTGACCTGGTCGTTTAGTAAAAATGTCGACGATATCTATTCGTATGTAGCCCAAGTCTGGCGGGAAATTTTCTAGTTGTATGAAAAAATTGAAGCTTCTTGAATGTATCATGTCCCCTTTTGGATGTAAATTAACTGCATTCTTTTATACAAGTTTTTTCGCAGATCATGTGATTTATAATTGTTACTTTTGCCAGTATGAAATTATTGATATGTTTTCTCTAGAACTTCTGACATTGATCGATGTTGACATGGCTTATTAACCCGAGGTCACTTAAAATATTTGAACATAAAATTTAGAATTTTCATGATGGGTAAGGATTGAACTTAAGGGCTCTACTCATGTCGAAGGCACTAAAGGAGGAATATATTGCGACTATCTGTACTTGAGTGGTGTCAGGTATTGGTAATTTCAAATGTAAAATTTGAATGTGTACTTTATCTTGTAACTCTCTGACGTCGAAATTTCTTAGGGTGTCGGTGATCGGCGATATCGCTTTCCTCTTTGTGCGACACTTATCTCTTTGTTTACCTGTTGAAGCCGAACGGGTTGGTCTTCGTCGATACCTCTGCCAAAGTTCAGAAGTGAAAAGGGAAGACTTTTAACTGCCGATGCCGATGAAGATCGGTGTTCGACTATTTTAAACTTTCTCAAATGATTTTCAGCACCTTTAACGTTTACCGACGCCGAACTTCTAAACGCGTTGGGGAGAGATTTAAGTGTGTCGATTCCCTAAGCAGTTTACTAAGGACCCTTTAACGATCAAGATGATTCTTTGTTGTATGTTTAGGCAGGATTTATAATGAACATAAAAAATAAGTGCAAGTATCAGTTTCATATTGAAGGCATAATAGACAGTGTAAAGGATCAAGTGGTACCCAAAAGTAAAAAATGAACATAGACTTTTAGGGTGTGTTGAGTGCTCAACAAATGGTGATTCATTGGGCGGAAGCAAAATCTCTATTACTTCTTTGTTTCCTATGACCCTGACTCATGACTCGATTTTTGTTACTACTATTAAATTTTAATTTTATATATATATATATATATATATATATATATATATATATATATATATATATATATATATATATATATATAATTTTTATTTTTATTTTTTTTACTGGAAGTATTGTTTTAGGACTTGGACATTTACTGGGAGGGCATGAGGTTCTCCCTCGAGACTCTGTAATCGATAAGTGTCTGCCCCAATATTCTCAACTACCTAGAAAGTTCCAAGCCATTGACTCTGAAACTTGGAATGTTTCCCCTTAGGTTCATTGGCTTTGTCCCACTTCAGGACTAAGTCTCCTACTTCAAAAAAAAATTCTTTAGCCTTATGCTTATCGAACGATATTTTCACTATTTGTTGGTGAGCTAGGAATTTTAACTTGGCTTTTTCCCTCTCTTCTTCCAGCATGAGCAGAGTGTTAATCCTTTGTTGCATGGCCGATGAGGGTTCTTCGTTGGAATCTTGGGCCAGCTGAAGAGACAGGAGGTAGAGTCGATTTGGGAGGATGGATTCCTTCCCATAGACCAGAAAGTATGGGGAATTTCCTATGGCTTCCTTAGGTGTGACCCTATCAGCCCATAGATCATTATAAAGTAGATTATGCCAATTTCTTTGGTTGTCTATGACCGTCTTCTTCAATATCCTTACCATGTTTTTATTAGTCGATCCAGCCACACCATTTCCCTGGGGGTAGTAATTTGCAGAGTACTTGATCACAATTCCTTTGTTCAGAGTGAACTATGTTGATAGGTTTGAAGAAAAGTATCCTATGTTATCAAAGACCAGAATAGAGGGGACACCAAACATCGTGATTAGTTACTGCTCTATGAATTGGATAACCACATTCTCATTCACATGAGTCAGAGGAATGGCCTTTGTCCATCTTGTGAAATAGTCAATGGAAGTAAGAATGTAGTTGTGTAGTTTCGAGGAGCTAGGTGTAATTTCTCCTATAATATCCAACCCCCACTACTCGAAAGGCCGAGAGACAATAACAGGTTGGAGTGGGATTGACTCTCTTTTCTCCTTTCCAGTGCTCATTTGACAGGTCTTACATTTTCTAGCGTAAGTATGAGCGTATTTGAACAAGGTGGGCCAATAATAGTTGGCTCTCAGAATTTTATGAGCGGTAGTGTTTCCTGTGAAATGGCCCCCGGCAAGGCCATCATGGAGTTCATTCAGGACTTTATCTACATCTCCTCGTTCGAGACACCTTAACAGTACCCCATCGTAATTGATCTGGAAGAGAACTGAATTTATAAGACGATATTGCACAGATTTTAATCTCAGGGCTCTCCTTTCTCTAGGGTTGAGCTTTTCAGGACAAGCCCCTTGATGTAGGAGATAAGTTAAGTCTTTATACCAAGAATCTTGTCCTGGGGATATGTATGCTACTTCACCACACCATAGTGCCATCTTTTTCTCCCATTCGAGATATTTTTTTACTTGATCTTGGGCCTCGGTTGCGAGCTTACACAACCCTGGACTACCTCCATTTCAGGCTTTATTTCTAGGTCAAATTCCTGGACTACCTCCATCCAATTTCCTCTTCTTTCCCCCATTTCTTGTTGGGTAAACAAGGATCGGACGGCAGGGTGAGGCCCAATTACTTTAGTGTGATTCTTGAGGATGTAAGATGGAAAATGTTTTACCACCTTATAAACCGCGTAGGCTTGCTTGTCGACTGTAGGATAATTGAGCTCAGCCCCTTGAAGATTAGTACTCATAAATGACATCGGGGATTCATTGTTGTCATTATCCTTCTGATTCAATACTGCGGTAGCGGTTGATTAGAGGCGAAAGTATAAAGGAAAAAATCCCTATTGAAATCGGGACTTCGCAACACCGAGACTCGGGAAATGGCAGCTTTGATATTGTCGAAGGCGTCTTTTCGTTCATCATCCCACTTAAATTTGACATCTTTGAGAATCATATTTTGTAAGGGTTTGATGATTTCCGCGAAGTCGGGAGTGAACTTCCTCACAAAATTGATTTTCCCAAAAAAGGCCTGCATAGCTTTCTTATTATGGGGTAAGGGAAGTTGAGCGATGGATTTAATCCTTTCGGGGTCTATGTGAATACCTTATTGACATATAATGTGACCTAAGATAGTTTTCTTAGGATTTAAGGATATACCATATTTCCTACATCTCTCGAAAATATGAGTTAAGTGTTGGATATGTTCTTCTTTGTTCTTCGAATACACTGTTACATCATCCAGATACACAACCACGGACCTATTGATCAGTCCCCGAAAATACACGTCCATGGCTCTTTGGAAGGTTGCTCCTGCGTTAATTAACTAGAAAGGCACGCGCTTATAAGCGAAGGTTCCCCATTTGGTTCGGAAAGTGGTTTTTAAACGATCTTCCTCTGAAACAAGGACTTGGTTATAACCTGAGAAATTGTCCAGTAGAGAGAAGATCTCTGATCCAGACACAGTTTGCAGGAGTTCTTCCATAGGCGGGACTGGGTAATTTTCCTTTTTTGAATCCCTGTTGAGGTTTCTAAAATCCATGCATAGGTGGATTTCTCCCGACTTCTTCCTCACCGAGACAAGGTTATCTACCCAAGAGGAATGCATAACCTAAAAAATGATCTTGGCATCTAAACGCTTCTTTAACTCCTGATACATAAGAGGCTCTAGGGATGGGTGATACTTTCATATCTTCTGTTGAAAAGGTTTTAATTCTGGTTTTAAAGGGATGGTGTGTTGAACGATGTGGGTATCGTACATTTTCAAATCCTTATAGGACCATGCGAAGACATCCTGGTATTGTCTGAACAATTTGAGGTAAGATTTCCTCTCTTCCTTAGACATTGTCTTGCCCAGATTCACATTCTTTGGACTCTTTGGGGTCCCAAGATTCACAATTTCATGCAGGGGGCAAGAGCTACCAGTCTTTGCGTTTTTGGGTCTCTTAAATTGCTCCCTGAGATCAAAAATATTTTCTAGATTAGCTATCCCTTTTGGGATCGTGTGACCCTTTGATTTATCCATAGGTCGTCTCGTCCGAGGATCGATTTCTATAGATAGCTCTTGGAATTCTTCATCATCAATAGCGCAGTCTTTGAAATTGTCTTGGTTAGTCAAGAAATTTATGATTTGTCCGTCTCCTTCGAAGACTTTCCAATTGGAAATGTTATTAGGTACCGACGGTTTGTAGAGTAGTTTTGCAGTGAATCGAGAGGCTTCATAATCTTCTAAAGGCGACAGCCTGGAAGCGGCAGTAGCCAAGGATTCAGCGAGAATATTCTTTGTCCTGGGGACCGCAGTGATATTAAAAGCTTCAAAGTGTTCTATTAACCTATGCACCTCTTGCCGATAGTTCTTTAGATGAGGAGAATTGCAATGTATAGTATTTCTTATTTTCCTAACAATAATTTCAGAGTCCCTGAAAACTTCCAATCCTTTGATATCTAAATCTATGGCTTTCTTTAACCCTTGTACCAGAGTTTCATACTCAATAGTATTGTTGGTAAACTCGAATTTGAATTTGCAGGACATGAAATAACGTTTGCCAATAGGATTGATGAGGATGCATCCTGCTCCAGACCCTTCTTGAGATTTAGATCCATCAAAATAGAGGGTCCAAATTTGTGGGTGAGGATCGCTACTTTCGTTTCCCTTATTATTATCTTGTTCCCTGAACTCCCATTTCGCAAGTTCTAGTGCTGCGTTTTGGCAGAAGAAGGTGTCTCCTATCAGTGTCAGTGATTTGTCTTGAAAGATCAATTTGGAGTTTTGAGTAAAAGGAACATCGGATAAGAGGGGAGCGAAGTTTCCAAAGTAGGAGTCACAGGAATAATTGCCCAGTATGGGGAAATATATGGACAGGGGTTCGTTGGGTGTTTCTAGATTAGTGACCGTATTTTTCATATATCTCTCCTTGTCAATTTTGATCATGTTTTGGTGTCCCTTCAACGGCATCCAAAGGTGCGCCCAGTCGGTACTAAAATAGTCGTTTATCTTTTTAGACCAATCTCGGCTCAATAATAGCCCATATGCCTCTAGAATATCTAGTACAATAATGTCGATCACTTGCACAAATGTGGGGTTTGTCGATATCCTGATCATCACGTCCTTGAGTTATCCTATAACTTTGACCTGGGTCTTATCCAATTGTATGACATGTTTATCAGTCTTGAGAGGAACAACATTCAATTTCATGCAAACAGTCAAGGGAATGACATTGGAGGATGCTCCAGAATCTACTAAACAGTTGTGGATGTTCCTATTGAAGATTTCATACGTTAGGAGGAACGAGGGGACAAAAGGTTTTTCTATTCGGTCTGTCGAACAGGCATTCACAGTTGTTTTTCCCACCGGGTCGGTGGACGATAAATTTCTTTTTGGGCCGCTCACTGCCGCCCTTTTTTTTCCTGGGCTCAAAGCCTGTAGCAGAAAGTCCTTTTGCTGAGGAATCCTACATATGTCCATGACGGATATATTATCCCTTAACTTCTTCAAGTCTTCGACCACTTTGTAATCTAGTTTGGGCGATTCTCGGGTATGAATGCCTATAGGTTTCTTACCAAGAGAGAAAGATGTCTTCGGGCAATCGGGAGTTGCCTTACTCTCTAAGACCTAGGTGGCGTCAATATATTTCGATCCGGGCAGACCCCTACTATGCGTCTATATCGCCGAAACTTCCGCGGGTCACTCTTGGTGCTCAAACAGATCATCGGAATGCATGATCAGGTCGGGATCCCATATTAATATGGTTGTATCTCGCGGTGGATCCACTTCCTCCTGGTCAGCAATATTCAAGACCGAACTGCTTGGTTGTTCGGTCAGGGAGACTTCATCTAGAAACCAATTGGCCATCAAATTCATGGCGTGTACCCACTGAGGGAAGTCTCTTTCAGAGTGTTTTTCCTGATGATAAGTACAAAAAGAATCAGACGCAACGTTCCCTAGATCAACATTTAAGTTGGTTGGGGGGGTTCAATTTCTTTGAAACGAGGATTTCTTTTAAAGAAAGACTTATAGGGCCTTTGGCCTTGGTTTCCCTCTCCTACACTTATCTTCATGTCTATGATTTCATTCGATAATTTTTTAACCATGCATTGTAAATATTCTATATCTCCATTGCCCTTTTCGGGGGATTGTTCAACCTGTTTTCCCAGTGGTATAGTTAAAAGGAGTCCCCTCCTGGGAGGGGGTTGGGTTTCTTTCTTTACCAGAGAGGCCTGGCCTTCTTTACATCCTTTCATCTGGAATTCTATCATTTTGGCCTCTTCAAAAAATTTCGCCAGGGTTTTCTTAGCGACTCTTTTTACAAACATAGAAATAGAAGTCGGGAGCGTGTTGGCGTAAACCTCAATTTGCAACTCTTGAGTTGGTTTTGTCACGGGCTGGAATTTATTTAATATGGTAGTGAACCTCTAGTTGAAATATTTGACCCTTTCTTTCAGACTCATGGTGGTTGTGAATAACTCTACCATAAGGGTTCCCATAGTGGTTTCTTCTGCAAACTTGTCTAGAAAGTCTTTCTGGAACTTGGTCCAGTTGGTTATCGATCCTACTGGCAAGTTGAAATACCACGTGGAGGCTGAATTTTCAAACGTGTAGGGGAAGAGTCTGCAGACTACGTCTTCATGTTGAACATTCATAAGTATGATCGCGAGTATGAACTTCTTGATGTGATCTTCAGGTAATCTTGAAGTTTCGGGGTTGTACTTAGGAAGTAGTTTGTCTGGATGTCGGGGAAAATTATGTACTTGTCCAGGGACGGCCACGGCGTCTCCGGCCAACCAGGGCTGATTGTTCTGAAGTGAGATTTCCCTTTCTTCTTCATGGTTATTATTATCCTCCGTATCTTCAAAGTCTGAGTCGAACTCTTCTTCTTCAGAAAATTCGTTTGGCTTGGAGACTTCGGGGGCTGGCGTTTCGGGTATCAGATCAAGAGGTTCTTGGATTTCGGTGATCGTGAAATATATTAAGTCTTCTACGGAGTGTACGAAAACTTCGTTGGGATTTTTGACCACTGGTTTGCTTTGTTGTTTTCTTTGAGGGAGGATGGGAGCTAAGGACAACGCACAGATCTATCAGGTGTAGGCTCTAGTGATTCTCCTAAATTGGTTAACTTCCTCGTGAGGAAGGGCATAAGGTATTTCAGGGTGAAAATGTCCTTCCTCGGGTTGGGGTGAGTTATCCGTTTTGGGAATACTCAACATGTGTGGGTTGTCTTGTGACGGACTAGCCATGCATGTGGGTTGTTACAAATCTATAGGATATTTGAAATGATAGATAAAATGTATATTCAGCCATTCATTCTCAGGCCCTCCTTCTAGCGCCAATTTTGTTGATGGGACCTAAATCCCTTGAACCAACAGTAGGAACCAAACCCACCATCGAGGCCCAATTAGACTCTGCAGCGTTTAAAATGGAATGGTTCTCCAGATCTTGCAATCCGACCGATTTATCGATAGGCTTTGTGTTTCTTTGCGAAGGCTCTTCCTTCAGTTAGGACTATTTTCTTCTATATTTTTCTCTTGGGTGGGGCTGATATGAGAGATGCAAGCCAGCATAAACCAACTTGACAATCAAGAGGATTAAGTTTTAATTACCAGGAAGAAGTTAAGCTTGGGATAACTCGTTGCTCAACATGCAGACAATTACTATATACCACAGGCCTAGTACTAATACATTAACCATGTGAGCATCTAATCATTGTCTGAGAAACTAACTATCAGGAAGAAAGCACATATGTAATAAGATAATGGCAAGAAAAATAATTCATCTACCATAACTATGAATCACATAATAACACAACGATTTATATCCATCATGAAAGCAAAGAACATCAAGACATTGTACCAGATAATGTGATAAAAGAATTAACTGCTCTTACTCATTACTGCATCATTCATGAAATAGGATAGGAAGTAGTTCTTCTCCAAGTCCAATCACATTGCATCTGATGGAAATAGTTTGTCTATGTTCTAGAAGGACTTCTAAATTCATAGAAGTCTCAAAATAATTCTCCACAACAAAAAAGGAGTCCTTACAACAACCATCCACCATTTCTAATTGGTCGATGTCTTTATTTATAATATGGAGTTCTAACCGAAACTAATGGATAATTGTAGTTTAAACAAAACAAATATCGCCACGTGGGGTCATTTTCTAATAGCTTCTTTAACAGTTGTCCCGAGACACTTCTTGGAAAGGGTGACTACTCTCATATTCAGTCCAACAGACAAACCATTTTTTAAAGGTTTGGGCCCATGGAAATCTGTGTTGTTCCATCGGGGCCGCGTATATTCCCCTGATGTCTGCTACATGCACCCGGTACTTTATTAAGCTGGAGTTCATTTGCTATAGCATGGCTTGGGTTTTGATCGGATGTTCTTCAAATTGGCGTACTCACCCTGGCTTTGCATCGGTTGTTTTTGCTAACTCTTCGGTCCGTAGGGCATATTGTTCGGCATGTAGCTTGACCACATCGCTTAGATCAATGAAATTATCAAGGGTGCCGACCTCGAGGAACTTGGCATTCTATATCGTTTTGTCGATCCTACTTCGAAATTTCTTTCGGGTTCATTGGTGAGATCATCGAGCATGCTTTGTTCAGTGGTTTTGGGAATCGTTCCTTCAAACGGGGTTGAGATAGTTTAGAGATTGAGCGAATATGACAAAAGATACCAACAAACATAATCAATCGGTGCGTACCTATGAAGTTCGTTATTCTCGACCGTTTTAATATTTACTTGGTCCTGGTTGCTCCTTTGAATTACCTGCAGTCTCTTTTATCCACGTCGTCGCTCCTCTTCTGTTTAAACGAGTCATGTCATCGCACCCAAGCATGGCAAATCGAGTACGGCGGACACCAGCGTTGGAACCTTCATAGTAGTTGCTCGACCTCTGAGACTGAGAAAAGACACCAGAGTTGAGTGTGCACATGTATGCTCCTAGAAGGTCGGATACTATAGCAAGGAGGTCATTAAATGCCTCCAGAATCCATATTACCAAGTGTTTCAACTTTCAACCGTCAATAATGGAAGCTGGGGGGTTTAAAGAGATTGAAATTTCCGTACTGTGCATTCTCTGCAACTTCGATTGGCAGCGCTTTAAGCATTCTGGATCACATCCGACGAGAAGTTCTGACGCGTTAAGTCTTCAAGGCATATTGTCACGTAACGTGAGTGTTATTTTGGCACACTCTAGTTCACTTCTCTGTATGGTTATAAATTCTCAGAATTATGTGGGAAATTCCACGCATATGTCGAGTTTGTGCCTATGTGATGCTGATCTGGTGTGTTTATTCAGGCAAGACTCGGCTCAGTGGTTCTTATAACCTGTAGGCATCCAAGCCACCATGTCATTGCATTATGGAATCCTCCCCTAACAAGGGACGGGGTTCGCAAGGTAGCCGGAATGCCAGATATGATCCCCAACGTGCTTGGGACTCCTTATTGGCTCCCAGTGTCTTTGAGGCTTCGACATGAGGTACAGGCATTTTCTCGGGGAAGGTGTCGGTGCTTCTAACAGAAGTTGGGGTGGAGGGAAGTACGTCTAAATGAGGTATGCTTTGGGTCATGCCCCCAGAGGAGCGGACACCATGGAGAATATGGAGGCCCATGAAAGACATGGAAAAAAGGGAGGTAGATGGCCCTTGAGATGAGCTGAGTGTATACCCGGCTGCTGAGGAATCTACGGCGCTTACTAACTGGTCGGGGCTTGTGGAGACTACCAGTAAAGGAAGCAGGGGACTAAAGGGGAGGGTAAAAGGACTGGTCTCTCCGATTAAGAGTCTCATTCAGCAGTTAGAGCAGACCCAGCTCGCGATAGTTGAACTCTATCAAGAAAACAAGGAGTTGTGGAACCAGTTGGCGGTGAAGAACCAGGGAGTACCGGAATCATAGGGTCACAGAGGAAGCACAGTCTGTCTCCAGAGACAGCTTCGAAAAGCTCAAGACACAATTGTACAGTTGCGCGAGGCGTAGAGGACTGCAGCGAACAAGGAAAAGGAAACGTTACATTGTGCGAGAAGCAGTCTAGGAGAGGGTGCGCACGCAAGAGATGCATAATGGATGCCCCCCCCCCAATTTTGGGTTGCCCATAGTTACACTCAACATTTCTTCCCTCTTGTTGTAAGAGTTTTTTTTTGTATTCTCACTATGACCGGGTCGGTCAGTGAAAATGCCAACGATATCTATTTGTATGTAGCCCAAGTCTGGCAGGAAATTTTCTAGTTGTATGAAAAACTTGAAGCTTCTTGAATGTATCACGTCCCCTTTTGGATGTAAATTAATTGCATTCTTTTATTTAAGATTTTTCGTAGATCATGTGATTTTATAATTGTTACTTTTTCCAGTATGAAATTGTTGATATGTTTTCTCTAGAATTTTCGACATTGATCGATGTTGACATGGATTATTAACCCGAGGTCACTTAAAATATTTGAACATAAAATTTAGCATTTGCATGATAGGTAAGGATTGCACTTAAGGGCTCTACTCACGTTGAAGGCACTAAAGGAGGAAGATATTGTGACTATATGTACTTGAGTGGTGTCGGGGATTAGTAATTTCAAATGTAAAATTTGAATGTGTACTTTATCTTGTAACTCTCCGATGCAGAAATTGCTTAGGGTGTCGGCGATCGGCGATATCGCTTTCCTCTTTCTACGATGCTTATCTCTTTTTTTTTCCTGCCGAAGCCGAACAAGTCAGTCTTCGGCAATACATCTGCCAAAGTTTAGACGTGAAAATGGAAGACTTTCAACTATCGACGTCGATGAAGATCGACGTTCGGCTATTTTAAACTTTCTCAAATGATTTTCAACACCTTTAACGTTTACCGACGCCGAAGTTCTAAGCGCGTCGGGGAGAGCTTTAAGTGTGTCAATTCCCTAAGAAGTTTACTAAGGACCCTTTGACGATCAAGATGATTCTTTGTTGTATGTTCAGGCAGGCTTTAGAATGAACATAAAAAATAAGCGCAAGTATCAGTTTCATACTAAAGGCATAACAGACAGTGTAAAGGATCAAGTGGTACCCAAAAGTAAAAAATGAACATAGACTTTTAGGGTGTGTTGAGTGCTCAACACAGTCAAATACCAACTTAAAGGAACAAAGTTTTGAAGTACCTTTGGGAGGAATAATCCAAACACCTGCCCTTGCTCCTTCTTTGCTGACAGCTCTGCCCATATTCCACAACCCATCCTCTTCATCATTCTTATGATCTGAAATCTATTTTGCTTGTTGATTTTTGGGATCACTTTGATTAGCTTCTTCAAGACATAAATCATTATAAAAACTTGTATAACCAATATCAGTATCAATTGAGTAAATGGGATGATTGTGAGGCTTGTCTTTGCTACTCACCATGTATTTAATCAAAACTTTTTTGTATAGATTTCTCTAATGTCCAAAGACTAGAATAGTTGCATAAGACATATACATCTGTAAAGTGCCCTTTAATTTTGTTTCCCATGACCTTGACAACAGCATCCCAAACTTAGGAGGGATGTCAAAAACTACCATGTCCATGACCTTGTTCTTTAATGGGATTTGAGATAGAGAAATAGAAAGATCTTTAATTAAACCCAAACACTTCACCTTTCTTGAATCAAAAGAGAAAATATCTTTATAAGGTCTTGTGATATCCAAACCTAATTGTTCCATGATCACCTTTGGCATCAGATTATGGGATGCTCCTGATTCTAGCATTGCATTGTGTAAAGTTACATCGTGAATGTTAAGGTTGATATAAAATGGAGGTACATCACCATCATCACCACTTTTCCACCCGGAGGCCAACAAAATTGCAGGGTGATCATCTTGCAGGTTTAGAGTATCAAATGCTTGTTCCATTTTTAACATTTTGGTAATTTGACTTTTATACTCGAAATTTATGATCAAATCATTAAAAGGTATAGAATTTTTAATCTTTTCCATCTCACTTTCAAAACTGAAAGAGGGTTGAGTTTTTTCCACCTCTTTAATGATTAGATCCTTCTTTGTTTTTGGAGCCTTCCTTGGGGGGTCTTCTTTCTTCTTTTCCTTCTATGGCACATATTTTCTGGGAAGATCTTTCTTCTCCTGACTTGAAGAAGGAAAATTAGTTTGAGGCTCCTTTGGAGGATTTGTTGCCACATTCTTATTTCTAAGGTTATACTGCTTTTGAAACTGCATGATGGCATTTTGATACCCCTTTATGTAATCTTCCTTTTCCCTCAACATATCATCCTTCTCTTGCATAAACAGATCATGCTCTTCTTCAGTTAGATAAATTTTTGGTTCATCCAGATCAAAACAATGAATGTGATCTTTAGGTGATTCTTCAAAATCTTTTGTAGTATAGTTATTTTGGAAAGGCGGTCTAATTTTTTGATCAGATTGATTCCTTTGATCTCTCTGTCTTATTTAAGGAGCTGGAGGCCTCCTGAAATTTGGATTTTTTATATGAGGCTCAGTGTATTCTATGGTAGCAGGTTTGTTATCTAAGACAAATTTTCCGCCAGTTTCTCCAAGGTTTTTACCATCAGATCAAACTTTGCATCCGATGTCTGAGAAGTTGAAGGTTGTGCTTCATCTTTAATCTTCTTCTTTCCAGCTTCTCCCTAAAATTTAATCTTTCCTGATGCAACCAAGTTTACCTCCACCTCAATTGCATCCTTCATCATATATGTCAGGGTAGTAGATCTTTTCTCTCTCAGTAGCAGAGAAAATTCACTCTCAAATGCATCTGCAAAATGCAATTGAGGAGCTCCTAGAGGAGGTTTTACTTGAGTAGGAATTGAGTTATAAACTTTCAAGAATCTGGTAGGAAAATCTTGCATTGTCTTAGTGGGAAGTCTTTTCAAATTATTGTACTATTTCAACAACTGTAGAGGATGCTTATTATCTCTCCATCTCCCAAGAAAATTTGTTTCAAAATCTCCAAAATTAGGGATGTTAGCTGTCGGTAGGGATTTTAACCATTTTTTGACTTCACCTAAGAAACTTTGTGCAAACAATCTCATTTTGACATCCTCATAATCAACCTCCTCAAGATCAGTAAAATCATTAAATCTATCTAATGTTGTCGAGATTAAATATGTTCCTTTGCACCATATGTATTTATTCTCTGAGCATAATTTTGAGGCAAATCATGCAATTGGGAAGGGAGAACAAGGGGGGGGACCTAGCAGCCATGACTTTAGGGGGATTTTGAATTGGAATTGAAGCCTAGCTTGGTATTGATTCCTTTGGAGAATTGACAGTAGCTTTTGGGGAAGAAGTGGGACTAATCACAATAGTGGGAATAGGTGAAGTTACTAAAGGTTTAAATTTCCTACTATCAAAAACTATGTGGGAAAAATCTGGCTCTCATTTAGTTCTGAAAAGTGATTGTTCAAATTTTATATCAAAGGAGAGATCTTGAATACTTTTAACTCCATATTTAGGTAAAGAAAAAGATCTATCAAATTGAGATGTACCTATCTTTGATGATTTTTTCTCACTTTTACGCAGAATCTTTTCTGGATCAATAACCTTGTTGACGCTTAAAAACGCAATGATGAATATTATGCTCGCAAATGATTTCCAAGCTCTATTATTTATTTATATTAATAATAAGCTAGTAGGTGGGACCCCCTTGTTGGAATTGTGGCACACTGGTGGATATGTTGCACTTATATTTTGTTTGATTATGTGATGGTAGCAGCATAGTCTTCTACAGTTCATTGTTTCAAATAATGGTTTTAAATGTTATGTTGGCATGTGATGGTTGGTTGATTAATGCATGGAACTGGATGCATTTGATGACCTCTCAAAGAATATGTTAAGGCTTCCCTGTGGGTGAAATAATTATTATAAGTTTTGGTTTGGCATTGCATTAAACATGACAATAATTGGTTATTGGTCTTGATAAAAGACAATAATGGAGCTCTTTGAATAAGAAAACTATACACAAGCTATAATGCTATATATTATTGTGACAAAAGAGGGGCGCACTAAACCCTTGCTACTAGGCTTATGCGCCTTGTTGAATATTATATGTGGATGCACATGGGGTAATGTTTCTAGCACATTGTTATTTTAAAGAGTTGACATTACAAAGGGGTGGCGCACTATGCAAATGTGATATGGCGATGGATATGTGGTTGATTAATCGCTTAGTTCTATGGTGAATTTTCTTGGCTCGTACTTTGAATTGAATGAGGTTGGAAGGGAGAAGCGATGTGCATTCACTGCACATCACTCAAACTCCCCCTCGAGCCCGTCACCCCAGTCATTCTTGCATTTTGGTTTTGGCTCTGGTGGTTGTTGTTGTTCCACACCGTTTGGTCGTGAAGAAGATATACAGTTTAGTTTTCTTCCTCACACGGGATTTTCCAGGTATGGGTTTCTTACTCTTCCATCCATGATGGTTACTCTGCCTTTTGAATCAACTTTTGGCTCGGGATTGCTCGTGGTCTGTGTTTTTATTAAGATGTTAGGAGATATTTGAACTGTGTATTGTTTTTGTGTCAGTGGTTTCTTATGGTGATTAGTCTGGATTGTTGGCACTTTAAAAAAGAAATGGTTATACTGTTCTTGTTGTGTGTAATATTTGCATGGGTTTATTAGATTAAATGGCAGTGAAGCTTGCTCAACCACGTTTTGGGTTTTTGAGTATGGCACCTCTGTTGATATTGAGTATCATGGCTTACCAAAGATCTGGGCTTTGTGCATATCCTATTTATGGATTATTATAACAAGTCTCTATGTCTAAACTACCCACTCCATGTTCATCTCTTTCGCTAGTGTTTTCAACCATGTGGGTTGCAATATGAATTGTTGAAAGATTAAAGTGTGTTTTTTTCCTTGTCTTGGCAAAACCCCAAGTTGTTAGCTATCATTGTGTTTCCCTCACTGACATCGTTGCCTAGAAATCATTGCACATGATGGGTTTAACATCACTCGGAATTTAATAAAGGCATTATACATGTTTTTGGTCGGGCACGGGTTTGTGCTTGAATGCTCATTTTACAGTGTTGTTTAAGAGATTGGCTTCATTTCGTTTTCATGTTGCAGTTGATAGTCTATCGTTTTGGTAAGCCTCATAGCCGAGAGTATTTTCACTTGTTATGGGTCTGTGGTAAATTGTGAAAAGGCATAAATTTTTTGTGCTTTTCGAAGACTTAATCCTCTGATCGAACCACCTGTTCTTACCCTCCATTTCTTGTTTTTAAACCCTAAAGATGATATTGTTATCATTTTACTCCAGTCAATGGTTGATGGAGCATTATGTGTGCTTGGTTACTTCGGCATGATTTGGTTATGTTCCTCGCTTGACAATTCTAGAAGAAGTCTGTACCTAAATGTTTATGTGAAGCTCGGGCTCAAAGTATTGCATGTTATTTGGTTTTAATGTTATGTTGATTGTATTTAAAAGACACATGTGTGTGAATTGATTGGGGCCCAATAAACAGTTATAACGCCCATTTTAATTGCGTTGAACAGTGTTTAAATAATGGACATAAATGGTGGTAAATATTGTGAATGTTCCTATTGGCTTTAAAGAATAAGTATTGGATATAAATGGCTATAAGCACTGTGTGTATTCCTATTCGTTTTAAAAGGATTTAGCATTGGAGTTATGAATGGTTGTGGCTAAAAGGGTTATTGTGGTTTATCATATATATTGCAATGTTGTTTGTTATGACTGTTATATAAAGATATGAAGGTTGTTGTAATTGAATATTTCTGGGCATATGGATTATTGTTTGGAAGCTAGCAAGCAATCTGTAAAGGATGTAACAGTTTAAATTGTAATGTTGAAAAGTGAATATTGTTAAACTTTGGAGTCCTGAACAAAGATATATTTGATAGTTTGTTTTGATTTATTTTTATATGAACGGTATCCATATTATGTCCCTGTCATTTACCACTTTTCGCTCATTACATTCCCCTCATAATCCCAATTTCATTTCTGACATCCATTTTCTGTGAAATAAATTAAAAAGGTCGGTGAAACAGCAACAAGAGAGATAACACAGTAATAGTTGGAAACTGATATTTTTGTATTTTATTACACAATTAAATTATTTAATTAATTGATGAACAGTATTCGTGTATTAATCCCCTATCATTATACCACTTTTCACTCATTACACTCCCTCCATATGTCCCATGAAACCTATCACCCCCTGTTCACTTGGTGATTGTTAAATAGTTTGTTATGGATGGATTTGCATGTATCTCGTGTCAATTTCTAAGCCAATTTTTTATTCATGCAATCAGAATGTCATGTATGATTTATTAAGGGCTTAGTTATTGAGGAACTACTGCTAAAGGATGAGTTTCTTCAGTAGGGGTAGTCATGGCAGAAATAACAGGGGCAAGGGAAATTGGAACAAAGGGCCTAGAAGGCCTAGATTTTCCATTCATTTTGATTTGATCCCCAAAAATTAAACCAATTGTTCCAAGATGGGTTCTTTAACTGGATTGGGCATGGAATAGTACACCCTCGGCCAGAAAGACCCCATTTCCAGCCTCAAAACATCCCTGGAATTCTCGTTCCTCCTCATGTGTCCTTGCAACCAGAAGTCCCTGCAAATGATGGATGACAAGAGACTATCAACCCGGTTGTCTCTCACCATCGTGGTTGGCCCAATGTGTCATTACCTCTTCCACCACCTTTCAATCCTAATGTCCATATTTTCTATGATAATTCACTTGTTCAATTCTCACATGCTAGTAAAAGACTAAAAATTGTTGTTCCTCATGAACAAGATAAAGGCAAAGAAGATGCCTCCCCTTCTTCTCCATCAAATGATTCCTCAAAATCTATGTCTTCTCGCATGCATTTGAAGGATGATTGTTCCCATGTGATCAATGAAATACAGACTCAAGATTCAAATCAACCACGGGCTACTTCTAGGAAATAAAAGGGGGACAACAATGATAAAACAAAAATTGTCTCTCATAGTGGCAAGTATGGATTTCAATTTATGTGTTTTTATGATTTGAGTTGATAAAGACAGTGTTAATAGTCTGCAAAAAGTTTGGACAACTTTGTTTTAGATAATGTGGATTATGTGGATATTTATATATTTTTGGATATGATTTAAATTATTTCTGATATTTAAATATCTAATTGACAAATATTTAAGAGAGCTACAAGGGTGGCATGTGTTAAAATGATTATTCATTTGTGTTATATTTGAAAAGAAGAAAAGATGGGAGTCACAACAGGTCCCACCTACCTAGTTATTATTAATTAAAGACCCTTAACTATTATTATTATTATTATTTATTTCTCCTAAACTAATTAGTTAAGTCAACCTAACTTAACTAAAGAAAGTAGTTGAACTACTTCAACTTATTTGGAAAGAATAAAAGTTGAATGAGAAGAATAAAGAAGAGGAGAAAGCAAGACTAAGGTTTGTTCTTTTGGTTTCATAAGATAGTTTCAGTTTTCATTCATTCTTGAGTTATTCAAAGCCTAATTCTCTTTGTGACAGCAGGGTCTTATTGTAGATAGCAAGGTTCAAGACTGAACCAAACTTTTCAGACATTTGTTTTAGAGGTGTTCATTCATTCTTGATAGTCTATGTATTTTTGTATGTTTTTGAATTAAGTTTCATGGATGATAAGGAATATATTCCAGAGTCAAATTGGCAGCAGTCTGTGGCAAGTTGATCTAGATTATAAATTTCATTTTTACTTGATTGTCAGAGTCTTTTTGTATGGTGTTCATCGAGGATCTTTGATTCAGACTTTGCTCCATGCCCTCTCAGGGTTTTGTAAAGAGAAAAACACTTTTGATACCTCGGAATGAAATAAATAATATTGTTATTTTGTCTTATATCTATGTGTATTCATGACTTGGTTACTTTTTCTTTTTACCTCCATGTTTAATTTCTGTAATTTGTATATATTTCATAAACTTATATAAATTTTATTTCATATTGCAACATTATTTTCATAAATAAATCATCCTTGATCCTAGTAATTAATACTTACGGATTGAGAAAATATTTTTGAGGCTATAAAACCAAGGGTGATATTCTCGACTATCTTGTCCTAGCCAGGCAAGATTTGAAAATGGTTAAGTGAGGTAATTCATACATTTTCCTCAACAAACCTCTTGTGCGGTGTTGGGTTTTATCTCTCTACTCCTTCCAAGGTTGACCCAGTTGCCAGGCAAGATTTGAAAATGGTTGAGTGAGGTAATTCATACATTTTCCTCAACAAACCTCTTGTGCGGTGTTGGGTTTTATCTCTCTACTCCTTCCAAGGTTGACCCAGATTCAGATATGAACAGGGCTCCAACAAAACCCTCTAAAACTATCGGCCCTCCTGATAAACCAGAGGGAAATACAGTGCACTGCGCAGTCTCACCTGAGATAGCGTTATGGTGGAATGCAATGCTCGGGTGCTTGCAATCTAGGAGTGAGTGGGGATCTGGGATTGTATTTCATCTTCTTCATACATTAAACTGATTATTCAATCTATTATTCCTAGGATTCATTCATCTGTCATTTATGTGCATGTTGTCTAATAGATCTAGCTTAACCATTCATTCATCCTTTCATGAACTAACTACTGACAGAAGGTAAATATGAAAGAAAAATCACAGATAACACATGTTTTACCATGGTTCACCCCCTCCTGGGCTACGTCCACAAAGATTTGGCTTCTCTTCTCTTTTATTTAGAATTCTGCAAAATATGGCGTTGCGCCCACTACATCTCCCATCACAAAATCATGAAAAAGGTCTAATAACCTCTGTGAGGTGGACTAGATCACACTAGGATCCTTATCCTATGACCTAACCCTCAAAATATGACCTACTTGACTCTTCTACAGCTCAACAGCTTACAAGATTATCAGAACTACAATAGTCGAACCGAACAGAACTAGTATTCTCTCAGCCACTGACCTTCGAACCCCAACCTAGGCCTCCTAGGTTCTTATTTATACTATTTTACAAGCTTCTTGGTCATTACAATCTCTACCAAAACCCTAAACCTAACATGGTTAGGTCTAACTTCTTGCGCACTTTGCATGTTGCTTTTTCTCTTGCATGTTGTTTTTTCTTCTTTTTCTACATGTTTTCTTGTCTTCGATTGCGCATGCTCCAAAATTAGATCTTCCCAAAATTAGGACTTTCCAAAAATAGACCTTCTTTTTCAAAACTATGTCTACACTCAAAACATCATTTCTTCCCAAAATAGACCTACGCCCAACATGCCCCCAACACTAACATGTGGCTCGTCCCGAGCCACTTAGTTAGTGTGCGCTCCTTCTACTATTGTCTCCAAAATGTGGAACTTGTCTGCTAGTTCCCTTCCTCTTTCCTTGACCTGCGTGGATTTTCTTGATAGTGCCTACACTGATTGTGTTGTGATATCCTCTTGGATCAGTGTTTCTCCCTCTATTTATGCTTGTTCCATGCTTTTATTTTCCTCCTCCAACCGCGCGATTATATGCGTTGCTTGTTCTTGGAGGGGTTCCACTTCTGCTTGTCTCTCTTGCGTCTGCATCTGTGCTGCTTTCAAATCTGACTGCAGCTTCTTCATATCTTGAGTGCCCTTCAAGCACTCTGTGATGCTCATTGTCTTCTACCTTTGTTTGAGCTCTTGTATGGCAGCGTTGACTCTTTCCTCTTCTTGGTCCCACTGTTGGACCTTCTCATCCTCTTCAAGGATTGTCCATAACTGTGTGGCTCTCTCAAACAGTTCTTCTTTTGTGCTTACTTGTTTCTCCAACTCAGCTATTTAGAGTGCATCTTCTTGTTTCCTCTGTTCTTGCACCTCAGGAGGAGTTGTAGGGTTAAGCCTTTCCTTTATATCCTCAATCTCTTATCTGTAATGATCAATGGTTTGTGCAATAAGGTTGATCTTCTCCTCTGCACTTCTCTTTGATGCTTACGCGCTATTTGGGATGCGATTGTACGTCGTTGTCAATCCTTGTTCTAATCTGTCTACGTGTTCTTTCGCTTCCTCCTTCTCTGTGGTCAACTGGTCGCATGTTATTTGAATCATTTCCGCGACCCCTCTACCCACCTCTAAATTTGTTTCATCCGCGCGGGCCCTGGACTATACCTCTTGCATGACACTGGCATGTAGCCCATATAATGCCTTAGTGCGTATGTGTGCCATGACCATCTCCACTTGTTCCGCCTCCTCCAAGGGTTTTTTGTGTTGTCCCCTGATCGACCATGATCATTTGATGTGTTACCAAAAAGGTCTCCCTACCCTGGACTACGAACTGCACCGTCTCTTCCGCTTCTTTCGACGTTGGCGGTTGTTGTGTCTTCTTTTTTTGTTGCATGGTGGCATGTGATTATGCCTGGCTTCGTAGTTGTTGTATATTTTCATGAACCTCTAGGAGCTTAGCCATAATTTCTTCCTACTGTGCCTCTGCAATTCTGACCACTTCTTCACTCGTCTTGAACCTTGTCTGCGATGAACTTTGTGTCATCCTATGTCAGGGTGATGTCTGGGTCCTCTGTCTCGTACTTTCTTGTCGTGCGTGCATATTTTCCTTACGCGAGATTCCTTGTTGTCTGTGAGGGTTGTGACCCACTTTTGGTTTCCTGGGTTCTTCCTTCTGCAACCTATGAGGTATCCTTCTTCCCAGTCTGTGGTTGGCTTCCTTCCCTTGATGTTGTTGGTGTCCTCCTCGACCTATTTGGCACTGCGCTACTCCCAGTTGGTTGAGTCTGCACTGTATATGTTCTAGTATTGTCAGTCGGACTACATGTTCTTTTTGAAGTGCATGTTTCGGCCTTGTCCTTGGGCCTAGAGGACTGCGCTATTCTTGTCCTCGTAGATGGTTTTTATACTGGTGACTGTCGATGTCAAGGCCAGATTTTGATGATCCAGTCCACTTCCTCTTTTGTGAGGCAATACTACATCTTGAGCCATGCTTTCTTGGAATCCCTCGCGGCTTGGATCCATACATGATGCCTAGATGCCTTGAATTTGGCTATCCCATTTGTTTCTTGCACTACCTCCATTGGTATGCACGACACATTCATTGTGCGTTGTTGGATATTTTCTAGAAGCATGGAAAACACAGTGTTATTTTCTTGTTGCATATTGTTGTCCATTCCCTGCCAGAGGGACTCGTACCTGGCCGCATAACACTTTCCCATCCTGTCCAAAAATGTCGAGAATTTGGGCTCCTGCCACCCTGCCAACGTGATCAAGATGATTAGCCATGAATAATGGAACTCGATTCCATTATCATGCACATCGTGAAAGTCTATTAAACACTGGTTCCACAGGTATGGCACCTAACAGAACATAACCCCCTTCGCGCATTGCACAGTCACTGCAATAATGTCTGTTGGCACTTCCTCTCTTCGGCATTTTCTCAAGAGTTTACAAGCCATCATCTTGCTAGTGAACCTTGTTGCATTGTCATTGATGTCTTTGACAACAATGCCTATGTTTCCCCTCGTAGTGTCGAACTGCACTTTAACCTGTTCAGCTAGTTCTTTTTCGTACGCCTTGTTCTCTACATATTCTTCGAGTTGTGCGCCGACTGTGGGGAGTCTTGTGATTTTGGAAATTAATGCCACATCAATCTGCACCGGTCTCTCCATCCACAAGATGCCCCCATGGACGCGGGCAACTATCTGTTTGACACATAGGTCGACATTTTTATCGCGCCCAAAATATGGTATGTCCAATAGATTCATAATTCCTGAGTTGTAGAGCCTCGTGATCCACTACGCGAGCTCTAGTATAGGTTTTACGAGGGGTCCAAATTTCCCTGTGTTTATAAAATAATCCTCCTCGACCAACTCTGGAAACTTGGTCGCATTGCGAACATTATGATCGGCATACCTAAGCTTAGGTACCTTTCCCAGCATGTCATCGACAATAATGACTACGTCTGGGAGATACGGGAGTGTAATCTCCATAGTGCCTGGTGTCTTTCGTTTATGTCTCGCAGCAGATGTGTCTGCCTCTACTGCTTATGTGCCCTATTCTTCCCCTACAGACTCTAGCCAGTCGGTGATGTCCTCAACCAACACCTCTTAATGTCCCTGGGACTGTCGCGGTCCCATTGTTTCGTCGGGCTTTGCAGGTGTCTCGGAGTTAGGGTTTGAAATTTCGTTCTGACCCCTGGAGCTCTACCCTACTTCTCCTTGCTACATTGTGGGGGTCTCTTCCTCGACCCTTGTCGCGCTAATGGATTTTGGGTCTGAGGTGGAAACATCTCCATCTCGACCACATTCTCAGGATGTTACATTCTTTCCTTCCACCTTTGGCCCTGCCAAGTAATCCGGACAAACTATCCTGCTGTGCCGAACTTGGGTGGAGTCATCCTCTCTCAATTTCAAAATCTTGCTTTCTCTGTCGTAAACTGTTAACTAGGCCACGTCTTCTTTTTCTTGCTATGGGATCAAAAATCGTTAAGTGTTGAATAATTATGTGCTTTCCGCCTTTTACAGACCCGATCATGTTCATTTTTCACTTTTTGCGTGCATTTTTCTTGAGTTTAATTTTTACTGCGCAATGTCTTCTGATGTTTGTCGCGGTAATTACTACACGCGACTTTTTCCAGTATTTTTGTATTTTATGTCTTTTCTATTTTTATATTTATTTTTCCTTTTTTTCTCCTTTTTATTTATTTTTATCATTTTTTTGTTCGACTCTATTATAGTACACTATATACATGCATGTATTACTACGTTGTTTCTTTTAAGCGTTAGGAGGTCGATTGTCCCTGTACAATTTCATCTGACTCCCGTTGATCATTCCCTTCAGTTATGTTCCTGTCAGAGCCTTTAATTGTACAGAGCCCCCATCTATGACAATTTTTACTTCATAGGGCCCTAGTCAATGCATTCTAAATTTTCCTGGATGTTGAAAAAATTTACTTTCATAGAGCAAGACTAGGTCTCCTTCCTTGAAACTCTTCATATTTCTATGTCTATCATGTCAAGCTTTGTCTCTTGCTTTTTGTACTTCTTGATGAAATCCTGTCAAAATCTTATCCTCTTCCATTTCCATTAGTTGATTCAACCTCTCATTTACTGCGCCTCTTTTTGTCATGTTGGTAATTACAGCTACGCGCAGACTAGGTACCAGAAATTCTAATGGTACCACTACTTCATGCCCATACACCAATCTGAATGGTGTATATCATGTCAACTTCTTACATGTAGACTTGTATGCCCACAGTATTACCGGTATTTTCAAGTCTCAATCATCCATGTTGATATTGCAGATCTTTTTCAGAGCATTCTTCAAGATCTTATTAAAAGTTTTTATTGTTCCATTTGTCTGAGGATGGTATGGTGTACTCTTATGGTGATATACTTCAAACTCCTCAGTCATGGCCCTGATAGTATTGTTGATAAAGTGAGTACATTGTTCACTCATCAAAATTCTTAGACACCCAAATTTGGTGATGACTTGCTCAAACAAGAAGTCTGTTGTTATCTCTGCGCTACAATCTTTGGCTGGTGTTGCTTCTGCCCATATTGTTAAGTATTATGTCGCAGTAATGATATATCTAGCTCCTGACCTTCTCGTTGGTGGATGGATTGGTCCCACAAAATATATGGCCCATTTGTCAAATACCTGTAAAGTTACTTGTGGTCTTAGGAGCATCTCATCCCTTCTTTTGGGTTTTCCATCCCTCTAACACACATCACATGTCTGACAATATTCCTTACCATCTCTATGGATTGTTGGCCACCATAATCCTACGTGCATTACCTTCTGCACGGTATCTTTTCCTGCATAGTGTCCTCCAACTATTCCTTCATGAGCTTCTGCTAAAATTATGGGCCTTTCATGTTCTAATACACATCTTCTCAAAATACTATCTGCGCCCATCTTATATAAGTGTCATGCAATAAGTCGATAGTCTGCAGCTCTGACTATTAGATGTTTCTTTTGCACAGTGTTAAAACTCTTGTGGCACAATCCTTGTTCTCAAGTATTCAATAATATCAACAAAATATTCATCAACTACTTGTACTAAAAATAACTACGCATCAGGGAAGTTGTCTTCCAAGTTGGTAGGTTCTTCTCCATTAGTTACCCTTGACAGGTGATCATGACCTCCATTCAGCTTCCCTGGTTTGACTATCACTTCGAAAGCAAATTATTGAAATAACAATAGCCATCTACAGAGCCTCCTCCCCAACAATGGCTTGTTGACTAGGTACTTGAGGGAAGAATGGTTTGTGAACATCTTGAAGTGTTTGCCCAGTAAATAGTGCGTGAACTTCTGAAGTGCATATACCATGGCTAGGCCTTCTCTTTCTGTGGTATTGTAGTTCTGCTTTGATTCTGACAATTTTCTGCTTGCAAAGGCTATAGGATGGTCTAAATCCCCTGCTCCTAGCTTCACCATAATTGCTCCAAGTGTTATGTCCATTGCATCTACATGTACATGAAATTTCTTTTCCCAATCTGGGAATACTAGGATAGGTGTTTTGACCATTTTTTCTTTTGTGTCCAACCCTTGTTGACAGCCCTCATTCCACTGAAATCTGATATCCTTATTTAACAGTTTTTCCATTGGTGTCGTAATATGCACATACCCTTTTATAAATTTCTTGTAATAGCCTGTATGTCCCAGTGTTTCTCTCAATTGGCACACTGATTTTGGTGGTGGTAAATTCACAATGACTGCAATCTTAGCAGGATCCACTAATAAACTTTGTTTACACACTACATGTCCCAACAATATTCCAAAAGGTGTCCCAAAAATGCACTTCTTGATATTCAATGATATCTAAAATTGTATGCATCTTTCCAACATGAGTCTTAACACTTCTACATGCTCCTTTAACAGACTATATACAGTCTAGTGATCCATATATACTTATAAAAACTGATGTATGAATTCCTTAAAAGAAGTTATGACTACTCTTGAAAATATGGTCGATGCATTCTTCAGCCCAAATGGCATGACTGTATATTGATATGAGCCTCATTCTGTAGCAAAGGTAGTCTTATACTTGTCTTTTGGAGCTATTTTGATCTAATGGTAGCCTAAGAATCCATCTGTAAACGAATATGCTTCATGGCCTCCCACATTCTCCAGGACGTCATCTGTAAAAGGGGTAGGAAAAGAGTCATGTAGGCAAGCATCATTCAGTTTCCTCAGATCTACACAAATCCTTATCCCCCCTTGTTTATTTTCTTGGACTACCATAGGGCTTATCCATTCAGATTCCTCTACTGGTTCTATGATACCAGCTTCTATCATTTTTTCAATTTTTGCTTTCACTTTTTGCTTATACATTGGATTTAGTCTGTAAGGTCTCTGCCTGACAGGTCTTGCCTTAGGTTTGAGAGATATTTTCATCTCTTCTAGATCTCCTGCTATGCCTTTCATCTCTGTAAAGGTCGTTGGGAACAGGTCATTGTATTCGCGCAGTAACTATGTTATTATTTCTACTATTTGTTCATCCCAATAGTCTCCAATACTTGTCATTTTGGGAAATTTGTCAGTTGTCCCAATGTTGACTTTTTTCACTTTGATTGGTGCAGCAAATACTTCTGACTCCAGAGATGGACCTTCCACCTCTCTTTCTCCTTCAATTTATGTAATTTGAATGTTACACGGGTCATCTTCATTTGGTGCTTCTTCTTCAACATGATAGCATGAAAGTAGTTCTTTCACTGTCTGTCTATTTTGTTGTTGATATTATGTCATGATTTCAACATGTGGTTCATCAATAAATATAACACCTCTTACCTGCTTCAGTCTTGAATCCATGTTGGGGTTCTCATGTTCAAATGAGAATGTTACTACAAAGTTTTGTTGTAATGTTGTCCATTCGGTAGTGCCTCTGTACATCTCTCGGTCTGCATACCAGTTCTCTAGGATTCCTTCCAGTGTGTGGATGAAGTGATGAGGCCATTCTTCTGGTGGTGTCATCCTCCATTGTGTTATGCATTTCTCCAAATATTATGTTGGTGCTCATTGTCCATCATACCTTTTCATTTTATTGCTCCCCTGCTCTGCGTTGAATTTAATGCGCAATAACCATTTGCATTGGTAGCAGCCCTGAATTGTTTCTTTGTGCGCACCCCACCATCTCGCAGGTGTGGCCTTGAATGCAATATCCAAGGCTAAGAGCCTCTAATTTTCTAATACTTATTCTTCATATTTTGTCAGAAATTCCTCCAAGTCATTGACCCCATGGAAACTAGGAGGTTCTCTTATCTCTGTACCAACCCATCTTATTGCGCGGTCTATTCTTGCGCAACTTCTTGTGGAAACTTCATGTAGTCATTGTTGTCAATTCTCCAAACCTATATCTCATTCAGAAGCACATGATGTGATGCTTCTCCAACTGAGTGCCCCATCAGTAGTTGGGTTAACATAATCTTCTTCACGCGCGGTGGTTCTGTACAATTGGTTTATTTCCTCCAGATCTAAATAGGTGGGTTCTACAAACCTTTCTCCCTCTAAAGGGTCTAATGGCGCAATGACTCTATATTCACCTGATTCAAATGTCATTTTTCTTGTCTTCAAATTGATTATGTCTTGATTATCAAATGTCCAATCCAATCCAAGCAATGTTGGATAAGGTGTTGTGTCATCTACTATTTCTATTACTTCAAAGTTTGTCTTAGTGCGCCCTCCATCCAAATCTATTGTCACTCCTTTAAGCCTTCCAATTGGTAAAACTTTGTGTTGGTTTGCTAATTTCAGCGGGACAGGTGAATAGCCTAATGTGGGCTCTCCCATACATTGTCATGGCTTCTTAGGTAAAATGTTTACTTCAGACCCTAAGTCCAGTATAATATCCCCCATATTGAAATCCTCAATATTAGCATTAAGTCTGAATTCTTTGTGTGTCCTCCTTGTATGGAGGTGATTGATTGTTTTCTACTCTAACTTCCATTCTCCCTCTGTATCACATCTTTCTAGCATATTTTTCAAAACCTTAATAGATGATGGATCATTCAATAGCTTAACACGGGATTGTAGAAAAAAATTTATGGTACTTATTTTCTCTATCGGTTGTGCTTCACTGGTGTGGTCCATTGATGAAGGAAATATCGTACATTGGTATGTTCTAAGTATGTTGCACAGTTGATGTAGACGCAACATTTTGCTTGAGAAACTCTTGTCTTTCCTCCTTGAATGTTTATTTTTCTTTCCGCGTATCAAACTATTTTTGTGTTTCAGTATTTTTCTTCACCCATTAGTGTTGCGTTGGATCTTGTCTTACTGCGTCAGTTCCTGTCTTAGCTCCTCCTCGCGTGACTATGTTGATGTTACTTCCATCATGCCTGTCTTCTACAGAAATCCATTGGACATTTTGGTTGTTTTGATTCCTCTTTTCTTGGATCTTCCCCAAGAGTGTTGGGCATTCCTCTATATCATGGTCAGTTGCGCGACAGTACATACATGTCGCTGGTGGAAGTGGACATTCCCTTGCATAATATCTTGGATGTTGGCGGTTGTGGCACATAAATGGACCTATGCCTCTTCCAAATCCTCATCTATCTCGTCCTGCACCTCTATATCCAGTTCGGTCTCCTCGCGGTGCATTGTATTGACGTACCTGGTTATACTGCACGGGGTTATATTGTGGTTGTGTGTTGTTATATTGTGGTTGCGCAGTGTTATATTGTTGTTGTGAATTATTATATGGAGGCGGTACCTAGTTGAACTGAGGTGCAGCTTGCCCTGTCATCATTTGTGCTTACACCCTATAAGTATCTGAAGTTCTTTCCCTAATCAGTTCCATTGTCCTACAATCTTTATCATCATGACCCACTGACTTGCAAAAATTGCAGTATGAACTCTTGGGTATTGTCTAATACTTTTGCATCATTGGACAATGATATGGATCATGCCCATGCGTTTTACAAATCTTGCACCACGGTTCTCCTATTGGCAAAGGGTTTGGTACTCTTGTTTCCATATACTGCACAAAAGTTGGGCATTCATTTTTATGGTGTCCTTTTGTCCTACATGTGGTACACCAAACAACTTCTCTTTTTTCTTTTCCCTTATTCTGGTTAAGCTGAAATGTGAGGTTCTTCAGATCCTCCTTCATCTCCTCTATTGTTGGATCTGTCTTCTGATACTGGTTCTCTTCTAGTTGTAAATCTTCCTGCAGAGCCTCTACCTGAGCTTGGAACTTTTGTTGTTTGAATGGGTATTTCAAATGTGGTAACAGTGAGTTCAAAAATAAGTGCATATGTTGCATGTCATTCATTACATACTTCAACTTACCCTTGAGACACTTAAACCTCTTATCAATCTCTCAAACAGACTCACCTGGTTTCTACCTAATTTCAACTATTTCATTCATGTCCTGATCTTCTGAGCTAGCCTTCTGAAACTCATTTATCAATAGTTTATTCACATCTACAATAATCATTGTCACTCCTGGTGGACTGTTTACAACTAGGCTCGTGTACCAATCGAGTGCACGGTCTCTTAGCGTGATAGCTAACTATGCAAGTTTTGTATCCTCATCTATGATTTGTTTTTCTTCCAATATCTTCTCGCGGATGAATAAGTGTTTTTCAGGGTCCTCTGATGCCTCTCCCCGAAATTCTGGTAACCTAATGGTGGGATCATGTCCTGCCATTTTGAATTGTGTTGAACTACTACCTTCGCGCGGTGTAGATATCTGGCTGCTACTTCCTGAACTGGCTCCTCCAGTTGTTGCTCCTTGTTTGGATGTGCTTCATGTTGTCTTTCTTCCACTAAAATTCAGTTGTCTAAATGATGGTGTTCTTTCTAGTGTACTAGTCGCACATGAGGTTATGGGTTCCACAATGACATTGACCTGGATTGGAGTTCTTCCTTATGTTCCTTCCCTTGGACCTCTTGTTTTCCTTTCATATGTTTCCCGAAGGATTTCCTCAATTTGCTCCATAGCCCGGAGATCCTCTACCTCTTCCTCATCACTTGCCAAGCCCTCTCTATCAGCTATGGCTCTCTTCTTGATATTCATCTTATATTGGTAGGATACTCCACTGCACATCTTTCCAACTGATGCCATTATCTGCTTTATCCGATCTTCCTCCATCATAATTGGGTCCATGGCCTCCTACTTCTTTCCCTTATCCATTTCTTCCTCCATTTGTCCACCTCTTGTCAATGCTTCCCCCCATGTATGATTTCATGGTCATTACACCATTGTTATACAATAAAATCTTGATTGAAGTATACAACGATCTGATATATCTACCTCTGGGTCCTTTTAGAAACTCTTGCTCTGCTATGTTGTAAGACTTCGGTATCTACTGCAAATTCGATGATAAACCCTACAACAATATCGTCTAACCAGAAATCTATTGCGCGCATAAATTTGTTGTTAACTTGTTGTAACTACACGATCTCCACAGGATTCCACTCTAGTTGATTGATTCGATTTGTAGGGTCGTTGTCTTTTAACCTCAATAGTCACTCATGCAACACATGCAGGAAATCACAAAAGAATACCTCATGCAAGTCGCTAAACATGTATTTATCAAGATATTTGTGCGGTGTTATCTTAGGGTTTGTGATATCTTTTTGCACAAACTCAAGTTCCTTTGTTTTTAACCATCTTTCGATCTCCGCCTTCGTTGGATTCCACTGCCTGGGCATTCCTTTATATACCTTCATTCTTCGCATGCTTCTTCTACAGATCTCGTTCACTCAATCCCATGCAATTCCAGCCAGCAATGGAACCATTTGTTGGGTTTTATCTCTCTACTCCTTCCAAGGTTGACCCGGGTTCAGATCTAAACAAGGTTCCAACAAAACCCTCTAAAACTATCGGCCCTCCTAGTAAACCAGAAGGCAACACAGTGCACAGAGTGCATTGCGCAGTATCACCCGAGATAGCTTTATGGTGGACTGCAATGCTCATGTGCTTGCAGTCTAGGAGGGAGTGCGGATCTAGGACTATATTTCATCTTCTTCATGCATTAAACTAATTATTCAATCTATCATTCCTAGGATTCATTCATCTTTCAATTCTATGCATGTTGTCTAATAGATCTAACTTAACCATTCATTCATCCATTTATGAACTAGCTACTGACAGAAGGTAAATATGAAAGAAACATCACAGATAACGCATGTTTTACCGTGGTTCGCCCCCTCCTGGGCTACGTCCACAAAGATATGGCTTATTTGCTCTTTTATTTAGAATTCTGCAAAATATGGTATTGCGCGCACTACATCTCCCATCATACAATCATGAAAAAGACCTAATAACCTCTGTGAGGTGGACTAGATCACACTAGGCTCCTCATCCTTTGACCTAACCCTCAAAATACGACCAACTTGACTCTTGTACAGCTCAATAGCTTACAAGATTATCAGAACTACAATAGTCGAACTGAACTGAACTAGTATTCTCTCAGCCACTGACCTTTGAACCCCGACCTAGGCCTCCTAGGTTCTTATTTATACTATTTTACAAGTTTATTGGTTGTTACAATCTCTACCAAAACCATAACCCTCACATGGATAGGTCTAACTGACTACGCACTTTGCATGTTGATTTTCCTCTTGCATGCTGCTTTTCCTTCTTTTTCTACATGTTGTTTTCTTGCCTTCGATTTCGCGCGCTCCAAAATTAGATCTTTCCAAAATTAGGTCTTTCCAAAAATAGACCTCCTTTTCCAAAACTGTGCCTGCACTCAAAACAGTCTTTCTTCTCAAAATAGACCTACGCCCAACATGCAGGATTTGGATCAGTATTTCTCCTTGTATGAATCTTCCTTGGAGCCAAGATTCCTCAATGGTATTACTTTCTGCCACTGATCTTAACGATGGAGTCACCATGGTAAATCTTCAACCAGTGTTGTGTTTGATCCTTTGTTACCCTCAGGAATCAGATCTGAATATATGTCGTTCTCCCAGGGAAAATGCAACCTTCGCTCCCCGGCAACAGCGCCAAAATGTTATCACTCTGTAAATTTCCTTAGCTAAGGAGACAATTCAGAAAGGTAACCTCAAAACCACCTTAGTGCTAAAACTAGCTTTTTCAACTCAGAGAGAGATCTCTCTTTACAGCTTAGTCAAGAAATGACAGGCTATCAAATTATGCATAGTGGCTAGATCTATAATTTAGAAAATTTACAAGGTTGTTGGCAGAGGTGAGAAGGAGTTCATTGGGCATGGAGTCAAGTTTAATGCAATGGGAATTATCAGTACTTGGTTTTAGAGCTATCAAGGAAGCAGAGGTTAAGTAGTTGATAATCTTTTGGTGAAAATATTGTTGTCACATAATGGAAGAAGGTGAAAACAACTAACTACATTCAGAGTGTCAACTAGGATGAATTATGACTGTGTTTTTTGGAAGAAAATACAGTACTTAATTGCTTGATCTAAAGCATCAAAATCAAATGAATTTTAAACCATTACTTTTGATTAAGTATATGCAGGTTGCAAATGAAATGAAATAGAAAATAGGAAAACACATACACAAGAGAGAAGCACACACTTTAGATCATCAACACAAGAATCTCTGGTAAGAGTAGCTCTGTACTTCTGATTGATATTCCATTAAAATTCAAAAATTACAAGGATGCTCAAAAGATGTCTCTTCTATGTTTTTTCCAACCCCATTGCATAGTTGCAATTACAAAATATATAGAAGTAGTTGATCCTAGGCTCAAGGATTCAAGCTCAATTGTTTCCCCGTGAATAGATTTGGTTACAAACAAAATCGGATCTGATTACAATTGTTGTGCAAAAATATAGGAACATACTTTGGCTTCATTTACTACACAATATTCACTCTATATTTCAAACCTTCTAGATTGAATAGTCGAGCTTTGGAACGTTGGAGTTGATTTGCACGTGTGTTGAAAGCTGGGAAGTCAAATCATACCTATCGGATGTTGATTTGGCAAAACAGGCTCAGTTTCGCAACGTCTAGGAGGTTTCGCAACGTGTTGTAAGATATAGCAAATTTCGAAGCAAGCCCCCGATGTGAAACTGTGTACAAATATGTAAACATTTTTTTATTATTGACTTTTGTATATAAGGCAGTGAGGAGTCTGATACTCTCTCAAAACACCAAAATTTGAAGACTAAAACTTGCCTTGACAAAACCAAAAACTCAGACTTGAAACATTCTCTGGCTGCATAATCAAGACTTGATTTGTTGATTTGAAACTTTGTGCGTAATCAAAATTTAGACAAAATTGAAGACCATTTAACTTGTGACCTCTAATCATCCATGAGTCATTCAACTGCTACCTAGGCTAATACATACAAGTTCCCTTTAGCCTCTTTTTCTTGTTGCTGCAATTTTTTGTTCAAGACTTTGTTTTCTGCCTTTAGGAGTCAATTCTGCTGATAGAGGCTTTTGACCTGCCTACGCAGAGGCCACGATCTTCTTAGCATCTCCTTTCTCTTGTCAAGTCTTTCCTCATATTGGTCAAAACTTTTTGATATCTTTTTTATCATTGTTCTTTCCTTAGCCCTCATATGTGTTATGGTATTATGTGCTCTTTTTAATTGATGTCTTAATCCCTGCATTGCTCCATCATTTCTTGGTGTAGCTTGTGTTTCAACAATCTCTGCAACCAAATGTTTGATAGGCGCTTCAATGACATATTTTTCAGCTAAGCCAAGCTTTTTTACAGCAGACTTGGTTAAATGCCTCTTAGGGTTTGCCTCCACTATCCTACTCTTCCTTTTGTTGCCTTGGTTGGCAGGTATCTCTGTGATTTTCTCCACTGCCTCAGGAGTAAAGACAAGCTTTTTACCTTTCCTTTTGCTTTCAGAACCTTTAGGAGCATCTCCCTCAACTTTTGTGCCTTGTTCAATTGGTATTTTGCTCTATTTCCCTTTGGAACTCTCCGGGCCCGTTGAAACTGTCTTTCCAACTGAAGAAGATGGACTTTTCTTGGTTTGGGGAGTGGTAATCTCTGATGGAAAGCTTGTTGAGGCTAAGAATGACTCCCAGCCAGTATTGGTCTTCTTGAGTTCTTCCAACACTAAGAGTTTGATAAGAGAGAAATGAAAAAGGATGACTTCAATCTGCTTGTTTCTAGTCTACAACTTGTCTTCCATCTTTCCAATACTCATGTATAGATAATAAGGCAAATTGAGGGGTTTATTGCCTGTGAAATGCATCAACCACCTTATATGATACTTGTAAACCTTGTTGAATCCTCCCTCACAAGTAAAGTACCTTTGAATGTGTTAGAAATAATAGGTGTGCTCGTTTAACCATAGACAATATAGCAATATTGTCACCCAACCATAGGCACAAATGCCACCCCCGAGCACCTTAACCTTGACAAAGAATAATTCTAGTAGCAAATCAATAGCCAACCAAGGCTAATGCACCCAGCAAAGATAACCAAGACTAATCAAAAAGTCCAACCCAGAAAGACCGAAATTACAAGTTTGCAA
Organism: Picea engelmannii; assembly: GCA_009831015.1. Classification (NCBI taxonomy): domain Eukaryota; kingdom Viridiplantae; phylum Streptophyta; class Pinopsida; order Pinales; family Pinaceae; genus Picea; species Picea engelmannii. The sequence goes on from ML780120.1 coordinate 880,112, forward strand.
TAACTGCAGTTGCAGCTACCCTCCATATTTGCGCACTAAATTTCTACAGTGCGCACTATTGAATTTCTGCAATTGCGAGTTGTGTCCTCCAAATGAGCTCTGGCGTCCTGTATTTATACTACTCCTCCTTAGCTGTCTGGGCTGACTTCTCATTCTAGAGGCTAAAAACTCAATATTAAATATTTCCTTTAGCCGACTTGTCTTCTAGGGTTATGTCCAATGCTTTAGGGTTTCTTCTTGCTTCTTGGAATGTTCTAGTCTCGTCAAAGGTTACAAGTGGAGGTTAATACCTCCTGAGGCTACCATAATATCAACAGAATTATCCTCAAAAGTTGATCAAAAGATTCAAGCAAGTGCTTCCTTGGAACTCCAACTGTTAAATATTCATATTGATGTTCAGGTTTAAAATAGCCATTGCAGAAGGTGAAATCAAGTGCCATGCCTTTGAACCACATGTCTCCTTGTGTAGGCATCTCTGTTGTAGTAGCAATTGTTTGCTCTGTCACTTGGAATTCCAGAGGCCCAATTCTAGTTTTGTTTCCCTCAAAGTTCAGGGCAAATTGTTTTTCCACCTCTACGTTGTAGCCTTGTAACTTCTCACAAAACGTTAAACACCCAACCCACTGGAAAGAATCCCTACTCATCATATCTGCATTTATTAAACTCATTCCTTGAGGTTCAAACTTGCAAATTTCTCCACCCTTGTTGTATCTCTTCTTTTCTATTGATGTTGTTGTTGCCATGATGTGATGAAATGAAATTGCTTCTTACACAGCCAAATACCTACAATTGCAAGGGTTAAGATGGTGCCTAGGGTTTCTGGTGGACAAATTTCTTTGTGTAGAGGCGGTCAACACTTAAGTGGTTCAGGGTTGCTTAGGGTAGAGAGGGTTTTGACAAGCAGAAAACCTCAATGGTTGTGACAGAACTGCAACACAAAATAGAGACTTTTTGTAGCGTTAGGGTTTGGTGTAGAATTTAAGGTTTTGCACTATAAATCTTTGCAGCAGTAGAGCAGGACATGTTAGAGTATCTAAGGGTCAATATATATTGAAAACACAGCAAAGAAGCAAGCTTGAAAATGGCGGATTCTGGACTTACCACTGAAGAGGAGTTTCGCAACGTTCAACATTGTTTCGCAACGAGCCCAACAGTTGCACAGCGAACTAGGTAATTTTGCAGTGTTCAAGACAGTTTCGTAGCGAACAGACAGTTATGCAGCGAACTAGGCGATTTCGTAGCATGCAGGTCTGGACACCAATTTCACAGCGAGAGATCCAAGCAGTTTCGCAGCGAGAGAGTTTTAAGGAAACTTTGATGCCTTATGAGAGCTTTCAAATAAGAGGAGGGGTCATTAAATAGGATAAACATGTCATCTTGTCCCTTCACACCATAAAATTCAATTATAACCCTTTGATAGTACGAGAAAGTGCTAAGATAATGATGAACTAGTTTGCTGCGAAACTCTAGGAACTTTCGCAACGACTTCTGCAGAGCCGGAGGATAAACACTTGTCCAAGTGGCAGAATGGTACATTTGCATAATACAACTTGCCAAGGCTCAAGTACATGCCATATCAAAATCTTACATTATCAAGATGACCTCTTGACACGACTTTGATCTTTAAAATGATACAAGATCACTTTTACAAAACATATGACTAATGACCCTTTAATGACTCAATTGACATGACCATTATAAAATGACCCCCTATCTCCTCTAAATGCAAGGTGCAACCTTGGGCTTATTTGACTCAAAGACACAAATACACAAATACTAGGCTAACAAGACTCAAACCTACATATATACATTTTTAAATGAGTCATGTCTTGGTCTTTACAAGACCAAGTCATGACTCTGAAACTCAATAGACATTTCTAACTTAACTTTGACTTTATTCACATTTAGTGAACCCTGACACATCTTATCTCACTACCTTTCCTTCACTTTATCTATCCTTATTCTTTTAGTAGTGATAGTAGTCACCCCGGGGAGGTAGACTTGATTGTGTCTTACCTAGGAATTCTTGGAGGCTAGTGGGGAAGCCTTCCTTGCGTTGGATATTGTTCATTTACTAAAGAGAGAAGTTATTTCCTAGGTGACAGTGGTGGCATCATCGATGTTCCACTTGTCTTTGTGCCTTGTGAAGGCTTTGCACTTAGTGCTAGATTGTATGGTAACAAAATACACTAAGACCATTGCCAAATCCATGGGGGACTAGTTTCCCAATTTTCAAGTCGATAAGTTATTATGTTTTCCCTCATACCTTGTCTATCTTTTTATTTTCTATCAAAAAGCTTCTCTGGCCGACATGGGGCTAGAGAAAATTAAAGAGGCTGTACCACAAAGATTCATTGGTTGGTTACCTTAGGTTAAAGTATATGTTGATGGTTCATCATTGGCCAATTACAACAATTAGTTCATGTATGTAGCTTTTTCAGTTATAGAGGGGAAGCAACCAGAGAAGATGCCCACTGAGATCAAGCCCTCTCTACAAGTAGGAACTAAGATTAGGAGAACGGGGGTGTTCTTAGGGTACATTAATCGAGATACATCAGTCAGACTTAGCCCCTTATAGACTCCCTATGTTTCTCGCTCCCAAGATCTTTGTGCTAGAGTATGTCAGGCAATTGTCCCGGGTAGATGAAACATATTTTCCTATGTTAGTGAATCTCTCAGGCCCAAGGGTTGGATCTGCAAATCCCTGAATCGAAAACGAATTCAAAACTGGATCCGTCTGCGACAATGCAAACATTCGTCGACCCTAATTATTAGAGGTTTTGCTCGCAATTACTTATATGTGGGGTGTGTACATGGAGATCGAACCAGGTACAAATCAATGAGAAGAAATGTTCCCACCATCTTATGCATCAAGCGTCCAGGATACATGAAAAGAAACACTGACTTGTATTATTCCTTGCTTCTTTGAAGAAAGGGCAACAATGGGAATTGGATGCTCAATGGTGCATCGTCTATCAAATAAATTTGAAGCAAGTGGGCGAGAAGCACGCCGACTAAAGATAACCCCTCTATCTATACCATACTAATGCAAGTGGATCAAAGTATGGGAGGTTTAGGGTACAAAAGATGTAGGCGATGAGACAGCAAAATAAGCAATTTTCGATGAGGTTAGCCCCCCTTCTGGCCCCCTTATACAGACAATGACTAGGCATCGTGATGAGCAATGAAGAGGATCCTTGGAGGAGCAGAGAGAGTTCAAGACTTAGCTAGGTTACATAGGTTATTAATTAAGTTGTGTTATATATATATATATATATATATATATATATATATATATATATATATATATATATATATATATATATATATAGATTATGTAAATTTTATTTTTACAAGATACAAAAAATTATTTATATTGTTTGTACTTGTCGTTTCCCTGCCATATCCAGAACCTAGCTTTTCAAAAGATTAGCAGATTCGTATCCGAATCCTAGTAACTTGGATATTTTCTTAAGGCCAAGAAGAATGGTTTTTTCTCCTATCCCATTGCCATCAGAGGGTATGAATTCACAATCTCAAAGGGTGCCAAGGAGGTCGCTCAATTACTTGAGACCATGAACTATGACCCTTACTATGTATTGCCAATAGAAAAAGGAAAATCAGCTCACCGGGCCAAAGGATCATGAGAGCAGGCCACTTCATGAGGAATTGGCTCAAGGTCAAGGAAATAATGACCGGTGAGATGGAACTTGCCAAGGTAATTGTAGAGGTTTTCCCTTTTCCTCAGCAAAAAAACCCAAGGTCCCACCACATTTCACATTCTACAAGATAGATGGTGTAGTCATAACCAAGGATGATATCAAATTTGTTTCCTTACCTAAAAATAGAAGGCAAGAAGTGGTTGATCATGATAAGAAGAAGCATCTGCCAAAAATACCCCTAAAAGGTGCTTGAAGAAGGTTAAGAGATCACCATGATATATTAGTGAGCCAATTGACCTGTGTTTGCAATTTTGTTTTAGCCATTATCATTTATGAGTTGTTTTCATTCACATAAACAGTTCATGTCTATATTTTTGTGACTTGACAAATCCCCTAATCTTCTCGTGAGGCCAGTTCAAACTCACACCCACACTTCCGGTAAACTAGTCAATGGTAAGTGTAATTCCAATTCTTGGTATCATTGCTAATTTGTAACTACAGAAAAATCAGTCACACAAGAATTATAATTGTTCAATCTGCTATTTACCTTCAGTATAAATATTATCAGATCTCTGATATTTGTTCACCAAATATTTGTCATGTAAATTATCACAAAGCAGTTGCTAACTGTTCTTAGTTTACATGATCAAATCCCTAATGAATTTTGAATCACTAAAATCATTAAGGAAATGGAGTTGGGTTGTACAAAACCAAATTTATGTTGAGCTATTTTCAATGTACATGGACTAATCGGGTTTGACAATACTTTCTTTAAGCGTATGGAAGTACGACTTATATCTTTGAGCCAATCCAAACAACCCTAATGTTCCCCCAGTGTGGAGCATTACAACACTAGCATTACTGCATGTGCTATTTTGACAGGTAAGTGTTGCATATTCCCAGCTGGCAAGGGTGTACACTGGATCTACTAAGATACCTGTCTGCTGAGCAATCTGTCTGCATAACTCCACTTCTCCTTTTAATGTGTTACCAAATCTGAAAGAATGAAACAATAAAATTAGAATTCAAAGACAAACTCAGTCTCCTGAAGGAATCAGAAAAGCAAACAAAGATGCATGATATTGGCGACTGACCCCTTGGTGATTAAAGTTCATATTAACCAGAGCATAGATGTGAGTCTTTCAGTATTGGGAAGAAGCCTCGGTGATAAGAGACAAAACAGGTGTATACAATTACAGACACAAACTGGCAGAAGAAAAGCAACACACTTACTTACTTTAGGGGCTGTCTTGGGTAAACTATCTAAAATGAGAAAAGATCTTTAAATAGAGAATGTACAATTTTGAAATTTTTCCTTGTTTAAGGGGAGATAATTATGAATAGTCATACTTGTCTAGGCAAATCCAGGTTTCTTACTTCCTTGGAAAGCAACGGTCCACCCAATGAACAAGATTGGCAGAGTTTTCATCAAGGTCAAATTCATTATCACCCATTATAAGCTTCTTAAAGTCAGAAAGTAAGTGGGCTTCATGTTTTTTGTATCCTTCAACCGTATCAGCTAGCATCACCCCTGTCACCTTCCACGGCAATCTGAAAGGACAAAGACAATAATTATGCTCCTAAAGAAACAATAACAACAAAGTTCTAAACTTTTGAAAAGGAAAACGTGCCTAGACATGTCTTTCACATTGCAGAATATGCAAGCAGTAGAGAATCATGAAAGAGCACATCAAGTCAAAAAGATACATATACAAGTATCAGTCAATACTGGAACTCCATTCATATCGACTTATGTAAGCAAGTTGAGATGTACCTGAGGAAGATATGGACATATATTTGACTTACCTTAACAATAAAACTCCTAATGCCAATCCAACAGCTGTTGTTCCTGTTCCGGAGTCAACAACAACTTGCAAACTTTGCTTTCTTCCAAATACAGAAGGCTGGGCAAGATAATCAACGAGCCTGATCAGACCTGGAAATGAGAAAGAAGAATGAGTAAATGACTTTTATTGCTTAGAAGCTTTTAATTAAACTATTGGAATCAAATAGATCTCTCATTATATATTGCTAAGAATTTCAAGTCTGTTTGATGGAAAACTATTAGACACACTTTGCAACTTTATAAACAAAACCTAAGTTTAAGTTGATGCCACCATTGTCCATGATGTGTGTTACCCCCCATGACTAGGGGTAACTAGAGGAGATCATGTGTCAAGGCCCGCGATGGAGAACATGATCCCAACCATGATGATGATCAGCATGTCCACAGATGGCAGCCCAGCAGCCACCCTTATTTGCCTCCAAGCACAGATCAACCAAGGCTCATAACATTCAAGCAACCTAGAGTATGGGAGATGGTAAGCTATTGTCACCATGAGGTATGTTAGTCCTTATTTTATGCAAAGTGTTGTGCTTAATTTTCTGAGCATGTGGATGAGGATCTTTGGTTGAAGTTGGATAACGGATCACTGGTTTGGGAAATTGTGGCAATTGCCTTGTTTCACCTTGGTGGTCAGCTCCTATGCCCTAGTCCTATGATGTCGCCGTCCAGGGAAAAGGGGTAATACTGGGGGGGGCTCCCAAGGGTAATGTTCCGCTCCCGACCATACTTAACACATTCCATCTTAAAGCCTTTCACATATCCTAAACTTCGGCTATGGTCGATTCTCTCGTGAGAAGAGGGGCTAAAGGCCCAAAGGTTGTTTCGTAGCTGCTATAAAAGAATAAGAAAATGATGCTAGAAAAGAAAGTGAACATAGCAAAGCAGGAGCACCAAAAGCTGGTCCAACTTGAGCTCTACTCTTTCAGTGCTCACCCCAGTCCCAAAAAAGTAATGCTATAGCCTGAAACACTGTACAAAAGGGGACCTGTTATCGCACAATTTGTACTTGCCCAAAAGCCAAGGCAAGTGAAAGCAAGATTGGCATAATAGGGAATGACCTATCACTGTCACCTTAATAGGAAACCCCTTTCTATTTAAGAGTATATCAATGTACCCCGAGGGAGACGCCCCGAGTGACCTAAGGGTTTGAGAACCCCCCCCCGCCCCTTCTCACAGGTCACTCAATTTCAAATAGTTCTTTTATGTCTTATAGAGATGAAGAAAATGAATAATATTGTGTACATGCCCACAACAAGACAACAAAATAGAAAAAAGGGCACTTTCCAAGTACCAAAATGATAGTAATGCTTCATAAGACAATGAACTCTCAAAAACTATACTAGCTGATATAAAATTGCAGCAGTACAACAGTTTACAACAGCAATGATAAATTTGTAACAGCCACAATAATTATGCTCCAAAATGCTTGAGAAAAGACAAGAAATAGTAGCTTTAACTAGGCAAATTGATATTAGATAGTCACAAGCAGATTTAGCAATGCCTAGCTAGCAATACATGTCACTTTTGAGGTTAGCTTGCTGCTGTTAGATGGTTGTAGCAATCTTTTGCAACAGCAGCAAGTTAGTTAGTGAATTAGGCTAATCTAAGGTTAGTAGGAGTTAGTGGATGGTCCAAAGAAGATAGTTTGAAAGTAGTTTGATCAATCAATCACTAGTAGTGAATAGACTAGTGCCTTCTAGGGTAATGGAGTCAATGATAGCAGCAGCAACTCTTAGAGGGAAAAAAAAGCAATGATAATACTTAGTCAAAGGAGATGGAGAAGATGAGAGAGGTGTTGGTAACTCAAGGCCTCAAACATCCAAGTCCTAGAGATAATTGCTAGAAAGTAAGGAAACTTAGGCCCTAGTGATTTCTTTTTTCCTTAGACAATTTGAAATAAAATAGGCAATAGGCAATGAAGTAGGGTTACTAGAGTGCTACAATGGTAGGGCTCTAGTATCTACTTCTAGATAAGGTGCTCTTTGAGAAATTTAAATAAGTGAAAAATTATAGAGAAAAAGATAATAACTTATGTCTTTCTCCTAGGGTTTCAATGAAGCAATTTCATTATCTTTAATATGAAACAAGTAAATTCACCATAAGCATTCATTCACAATAAAGAAATGCAGATTTTCTACTTACTTCACCAATAATAATCAAGCTCAAACCCTAGTTGAAGATCTTCCACCATGAAAATAGCCAAGAAACACTGAAAAGGTGCGCTCTAAGTGCCAAAATGATCCTTGGAGGAGGGCGCAACTTTCTAGGTAGTTTTGGAGCTGAAAAGCTTCACTTTTGAAAAACCCTAATTTGCAGGTACTGCAACAGTGACGTTTTTCTCTTGCGAAAT